>CAJHQQ010000336.1:0-223065 GCA_905132885.1 Moricandia moricandioides | reverse complement strand
GATAGGGGGTAAAGTAACCAAATAACACAAATGCGAAACTAGGATTATAAACGAATGGGAGAAACGAGAACCCATGGGCAAGGGGCTTTGACTTTGGGTGATTCGGACTTAAGATAAACGGTTAACGCTATAAACAACTTAGTTCTACTAGTCTAGACTTTATCTTTAAACTAATTCTTTGTCAAGATAGAAGTTCATTTGCTTTCAATCACTAGACATCAAATGTCTTTGGTCTAATTAAATCAAGCAATCATTAAAACCTGGTCTATTGACTATCTAAACTTTCTTAACATCAATTGTCATTGGTTAAGCCAGTAAAGAGAGTTATCACTTGGTTCAGACATTTCGTCGAACACCTTTCGGGTACAAATTGTCTATTGATCTAGATTAAAGTGATCAAGTCTAACCTAGCATTAAAGATTAGCAATAATCATAGAACATGAACAGTCAAGCATTAAACCTTCTAACCTATTACCTAATCACCCTAGATCACCCTAACCCATGGATCCTACAAATGACTACTCACTAGCAGGCATGATGAACTCAAAAACAGATGATGAATAAGAGTAAATCATTGCCAATGAACAAGAATGGAATGATAAATCAATATAAGATAAAAAGGATTCAAGATCCAAAATCTTCTTCACCAAGAGTAGTCTAGTCTCCAAAAAAACCAGAATGAATAAAAACTAGGTTTTTAGGGTATTTATATCTGTTTAAAAACAAATCGGGTCAACCCAACAAGCCTGGTTTGACCCGCAACAAGTCCAGCATTCTCGACTGTAGCGACCAGGGCTGGTCGCTATGCCTGGTCGCTATGGTCCCCGGGTTTCCTTTGTGGGTCTGTAGCGACTAGGGCTGGTCGCTACGCCTGGTCGCTATGGCATCCGCAACTCCGTGTGGGGCTGTAGCGACCAAGGCTGGTCGCTACGCCTGGTCGCTATGGCATCCGCAACTCCATGTGGGTCTGTAGCGACCAAGGCTGGTCGCTATGCCTGGTCGCTACGACCCCCTTTTGCTCCAAACTCCACTTCTTTGCCTCCATTGCCTCAAAAATCACCAACAAGCATCTCCAACACCTGACATAGACAAACGTAATGGAATGCAACCTAAATATGCCTAGATGCTATCCTATATGCCTAAAATGCATCAAAAGAGATGATCAAAACCATGCAAATATGTAAGATATCAATGTTCCTTAAAAATGTTTAATTATATAAATTTTTTTTTTTTACTTCATATTTTCATTATATCAATGATTAGTTAAAAATATTACAACAACTATTCTTATACATTTTTAAAATTAAATTATTAGATAAAATTATGGTATAGACTACATAACAAGTCCACCGAATGAATAGACTTCGTACGAGGTCTACATCTATGTAGACTTCTTTCTGTTAAGTGTAGACTAACAAATGATAGAAACGTAAAATACACTTCTGTTTTTTTGTTTGGTCATAAGGGTTAAATAGTATTTTTATCACGCTTATAAGTTGATTTTACATTTGACTGAAAATGGGGTACACTTATAGGTTTGACTTGAAATTTTAGGTTGTTTTTAGCAATTTTCCCTTGTTTTAATCATTTTTCCTTAAAGTTTATTTTGTGACAAAAACTTCAAAAAAGTCTATTTGAAATATTTGCCCTAATAAAAATCTTATTTAATGTTGAAGTATTGTGTTTAAGAATTTTATTTAATATTGAAAAGTTATGTCTTTACAAAAAAATTCACATATAATATTGTAAAGTTGTACATGTGTTTTTTCAAAGAAAATCTATATAATGCTGAAAGGTTGCGTCTTTTCAACCATGTAACTATTAAAAATAGTTGTAGAAAAATGCATATATGTGATTTTCATTATAAAAAAAAACTAATAATAATAAAAATCTCAAATAACGTTTAAGGATACAATTTTTCATTTTAACATTGTGTCTTTTTATTTTAAGAGTTGTATTGGTTTAAAAGAAGTTATCAAAATTTATAAATATGTATATTTCAGCTTAACGATGTGTCTTTTCAACTTAACGATGTGTGTTTTCATCATAAAAATCTATATATAATAGCAAACCAATTTTTTTCTCCGTTGGAGTATCTTTTTTTATAGGAAAAAATGTTTCACTCCAACGATCAGATTTTTCTATCTTTATGATCTAAAGGATATAAAATACTTTTGCTTATGACATCAACAAAATAGTTTGGCAACTATTCCATGAATAGTTTTCTTTTCAAACAACACATCCCATTTAGCAAACAACACACCCCTCCTTTAGAGTCACAAACATACCTTTTCATAATGTTTTTTTGGTATATAGCAAACTTATATCATGTTCTCCGCTGACATTATTTTTTTAATCTAACGGTTGAGTTTGTTTATAATCTCTAATATAACAATGACAACTTTATTTAGGAACTCGAGTATGACATCATAGTTTCACTTAAACAAAAGACGCTTTCATTCCTTAAAGAGTTGTGTCTTTTCTGAAACTTATTGAAAATTTTCGTTGAAGATTCTACATAACCTTAAGTTATATATTTCAACAAGCTTAATCATTGAAATTTTTCATAATAAAAACCTTTTAAGTATTTGGTCACATAAGTAGAAGACATGTTCATTCCTTAAAAGTTGTATATTTTTTAAAAAATAATCATTGTATCCGTTTCATGATAGAAAAGTTGTATAGGTTAATAAATATATAAAATGTATTTTTCAACATAATAGGTCTTTCTTAAATCATAAATATATTACGTTAGACAAACGTGTCGTCAACAAATAGGTATGAATGTGTCGTGACCTCACGACATGTATGAACGTTTCGTAACCTAAGAGGTATGAACGTGTTGTGATCCAAGAGATACAAACATGTAATGATCCAAGTGGTGTGAGCATGTCGTGACCGAATGGATGTGAATGTGTCGTGACCGAAAGGGTACGAACGGGTCATGATCGAAAGGATTGAATGGGTTTTGACCGAATGGGTGTGAAAGTGTCGTAACCAAAAAATTGTGAACAGCTCGTGACCGAAAGGTTGCGAACGGGTTATGACTGAAATGGTGAAAATGTGTTGTGACCGAAAGGGTACGAACAGGTCATGACCGAAATGATACAAATGGGTCGTGACCGAAAAAGTGAATGAGTCATGCCTGAAAAGTTGCGAATGGGTCATGTCCGAAAATTTGCAAGCGGGTTTTAACTAAAAGGGTGCAAATGGTTCGTGACTGAAAAGGTGCAAGCGTTTCGTGACCGTATGGGTTTAAATGCGTCGTGACCGAAAGGGTACGAATGGGTCGTGAATGAAAGGGTTTAAATGGGTTGTGACCGAATGGGTGTGAAAGTTTCGTGGCCGAAAGTGTGCGAATGAGCCATGACCGAAAGGTTGCGAACACGTCGTGATCGAAAAGGTGTGAAAGTATTGTGATCGAAAGGGTGCTAATGAGTTGTGACCGAAAAGGTGCGAAGAGTCGTGACCGAAAGGGTGCGAACGGTTCGTGACCGAAAGGGTTTGAACTGGTCATGACCGAAAGAGTGCAAACGGGTCGTGATCGTAAGGGTACGAACAGATCGTGACCGAAAGGCTGCGAACGGATTGTGGCCGAAAGGGTTCGAACGGGTTGTGTCCAAAGGAGTGCAAACCTATTTTTCTTTTCCGCTGACGTCATCATTTTTATAGAAAAATTTAAATCCGACGATTGATTTTATTACGATTTTGTAATCTAATAGACAA
Source organism: Moricandia moricandioides (assembly GCA_905132885.1). NCBI lineage: Eukaryota > Viridiplantae > Streptophyta > Magnoliopsida > Brassicales > Brassicaceae > Moricandia > Moricandia moricandioides. The sequence continues at coordinate 219,339 of CAJHQQ010000336.1, read as the reverse complement.
AATCTACTTTTTAATAAGATCTGACATCATCAAACTATATTATTCAAGGACATGTCATTTCAGGCGCACCTCTTAACATGCCTCTTTTAATTTCTAAACGATGCACCCTTTAATATTCTTTTAATTTCTTAACAACATTGTTTTTCACATGCTTCTTTAATCTACAAAAGACGCACTCTTTCACACTCTTTTTAAATTTCTGGACGAGACTCCTTTTAATAAATTCTAAAATTTCCAGAAAAAGAATGTTTCACAATAATCTAGATGTATAATCACTTAAAAAACTGTATTGTAATTTTAAAATGAAAAGACACAATTATAAAAACACACATCTATATGATATTTTAAAATTAATGCAATGTTTAAGATGAAAAATTGTATATTTTCACATTTATTAAGACTCCTCTAATCAATAAAAGACATTTTATGAAATTTAAAACTAATGCATTGTCTAAGATGAAAAGACATTGCATCTTTCACATTTTTTGAGATTTTTATATCAATAAAAAATACATACTTATAGTCTTTCAAAAACTAATGCAATGTTTTGGATAAAAAGTTATATCTTTTCACATTTCTATTGTTAATAAGAATAAAAAAATATGAAAAGAGAAGTCTTTTCATTTTAAAAGATGAGTTGATTTAAAAGAAGTTATCAAAAGTGCTAATGATGTGTTTTCATTTTAAAACATAAATTTTTAAAAGGTTATCATAATGTTTAAAGATGTACTTTTAATTTTTAAAATTGCATAAGTATAATGAGTTATTTTTTTATCATTTTCTATCTTTTTATTTATATTTATAAAGAATCTTAAAATTATCTAAAAAAGTTCTGGAAATCGTTTGCTGGGTAATTTATTACTCTTTCTATATTTATAAATAGGAGTATATGGTTTTTAAATTGTATTTTATAGTTTGGCTAACCAGTAGTTATAGGAAAAAAATCATAAATGAACATACAACATGTGTTTCTTCCTTGAATATATATGACTGTTCACATAATGTCTCTCTGACTGTCTATATATATTAGACATTGTAAAAGTTATTTGACATAACAAATGTCTTCTTAAACTTGTTTCTTTTTGCGCTGACGTCGTTATTATTAATAGCAAATAAGTTTTTGTTTTTTGGTAAAATTAGAATTTGTTTATTAAAAAAGTTTAATTCAACGGTTCAGTTTATCACAATTTTAAATCTAACGAACAAGATTTTTTTCTTTATAAAATATGATATCATTAATTTTAGAAAAATAAGCGTCTTTCTCTGATACACTTTTTCACATAACTTTTTAGTTTTTGAACAAAACACTTCTTCATATGTTTTTTTTAAAGTTTATGAACATGGCACTTTTTCACATGTTTTTTCAATTTTTGAACGGTACACTCTTTTATTGATTAATACATTTAGGTGGTTCAACTGGCTAAGTTTATTTTGATTATGCAATCTAACTGATAGAATTTATTACACCGATAAAAGTATAAATTCATCAAACTACTAATGCAAACAAATATCATTTATTTTATTAGTGAACCAACACTTCTCTAAATACACATACTTTTAGAAATTACATATTTTCATAGTAGTAGTTATAAAGCCACTAAAATTATAAAATTTATACTGAAAGATCTTATTAAAGATATGAAATTCTATAAAAATAAGTATTTCAATAACAAAAGTTATAATAACATATTATCTATTCTATGAATATTAATCTTAACCTCAATTTTAGAGATATTATAAATTTAATTTTTTTCTTTTTTATATATTATCATTTTCATTCTATATATATAGTTAATATTATTAAACTACATTTAAAACCAGTATTGTTTCGCCCGCGAATTACCACTTGAAATAACAAAAACAGGTAGAGATTTTTGTTAATGTTTATTGCGGTGCATTGCATTACCACTTGAAATCATAATATTTTAGTTTTGAATTTCTTAATAAAATTTATAAAACTATAATGAAAATGTAGAATAACACTTTTGAAACAACAAAGAATACCTCCAACAATAAAAATACAATAAACTTGTTAATTTGTCGTATACACAGATACATATATTCTGTTCTCTCTTTCTTTAATTCCTCGTGAGACACATTTGATTCCCTAGCTTCTAAATGACAGAAACCACCTAATACGATGTCGTTACACAACCAAAACCCATTAATGTTAGGACATGACACTAATCTTAGAATAGTCCAAAATAGTCTTAGATAAATCTCACACAACCAATATTAATCTGAATGGATCAATGAGCTGTAAAATTATTATTTCGACATCAATGAAAGCTTAATCTTAACGATATGATTACCTTCTCATTTCTTTAACAACAATCAGATAATTTTTTTTCTCATTTGGCTTAGACCCACTTCCTCATTAACCTCAACTACAAGATCATTTCATATATTTTTCAGTTACTTTCACAAGAATTTATTTTTTTCCCTTCTTTCTTTTAGTTGATACAATTAGTATAACTTGTACAACTAAACATTTTAACAACTAAAATAACTGATACAACCAGTATAAAACAATATAATTTATGTACAATATCTAATTACTATAATGGGCATGACGAGTAAATCATATTTTTCATATGAAATAGACAAAGAAATATCCTGATTCGTATATGATAACAAAATTTTATCTATTTTATTTGTAATTTTCAAAATTTGTTAAATTTTTCCCTTACAATTTTAACTTTATATTATCTATCATAAATGTTTAAGGTTCCAAAACTACTTAAAACAATCATTATTGAAACGATTAAATAAAACAAGAACAATATGGTGATATCTGATCTAGCTAGTTCACTGACAATTCAAATTTAGAGATTATATTGGATAAATAAACCCGGGCATCCAACTAAATCGAATTAAACCAGAAATAACATGAAATATAAAGCTGGGAGTTAATAACAAGAAATATAAAGTTTTAGATGTTTTGGAGAGTAATAACTGAAATAGATTAGAATATACGCCAAAGGGTGTCTTGGAAGAAGAAAAAAGAAACACAAATGCTTGAGATGTAACAGAATGTTATCAGAGAGAAGAGGAGGCTTGGTCACGCGTTGCTTTAAGGCTCTCGGCGTGATCAGCACTGCAATAGACAAAGCTCTTTTTACCAGTTCCTGTTATAGTTTCCACAGTGGAGAATCCCAAGTAGTCTTCATCACACTTCTTCTGGCAGATGTTAGCCATGATCTTGAACATCTCCTTCTTCTGGTTCCATGGCTGTTCTACGTATTCTTTGATCGGCATCCACTGTACAAAAACCGATATATACGAGCTCAGGTGATACTGACAGTAGTTGTAAACATTATCTTGGCTCATCAATAGTGAAAAGTTACCTTAGCTTGCAAGATCTCAGACTTTTGTTCAGTGATCTCGTAGGAGCGTGGACTTAAGACACACAGGAAAAACAGATCCGTTTTCTGTTTCATGAATGCTTTGTGGCTTTGCCTACACGGGTAAAAGGATGTATAAACCAAATCAGGAACTGATGGAGTAAGCCGCAAGCAGATCAAATGTGTGCCAAGGCAATGAAGACATAATTTACCTGAAAGACAACACTTCCTCAAAATCTGCAACAATCTAAAGTAAAAAAAATCAAATAAAAAGAAAAAAAGTGTAAGTAAGTAAGTAAATAAAGGATCCTTAAAAAATCTGAAAGCAAGATACATACACCAGTTTCTTCTTCCACTTCCCTAGCTACTCCAGTGCATATATCCTCACCCTGCGGATTTGGAAAGCTTTCGTTAGTGGCAGCAAGATAGACTTGATTAATAATAGACTCTCAACACTCCTAGACAAAGTGCTGAGAGGCTTCATAAGCCAAGTTACTACATCTACACCAATCTTAGACTATATATCTGTCATATCCCTGATTTTTGCTAGAATCGCCAAGACAGACTATGGACGAGGACATGAGGGGTCAGTCAGAAAGACTATCAGACAAGCATGTCATGCTCTGAACAAAAGGGCTATGTCTGGAAAGAATGAGACTTAGCTGAAGAACAATTAAGGGAAACGAGAAGCTTGACTGAGCTAAGGGACTAAGTTTGGCTAGCTAGACATAGCTAAATGTAACGATCCACTCCGAGAGATTTGTTTTCTAAAAGAATATGACCGGGGGAATGTTTAAATGTAAGGGATTTTAGTTTTCCAAGTGTTTGAACACTTGTAATCGTTCGGAAAGGAATTAAAAAGTGATTTTCCCTATATCTTGAATGTTCCTTGTTAACTAAAAATGACAATTTCTTGGGCCTAGTGACGATAAACAAATGATGGAACAACTGGGTTCTAAGTAAGGAAAGAGCGGAACCACAACGTCAATATAGGTAAGTCGGACATAGCGGGTTACATGCAGGCCTGGTCCTCGAATATTTTGGACCGTAAGCTCAAAACTATAAAAAGGTAAAAATATAGTATGAGTGTATTGAATCTATGACCTCTAAAGGTACATGTAATCCATATACCAACAGAACTACAAAAGACTTTACTAAATATATGGCCGACATTTTATTTAACTTTTTAGGAGGCCGGAAGCACATGCTTTTGTGGCTTTCCCTCAGGGCCGGTACTGGTTACAAGTAAAGAAAGTTGACTGGCCACTACTGTAGGATTCTATCATATAAAGAAAATATCATAGAATGAGTCAAGCCATTGATGGTATGATTTAACCAAGCCAAATAGGGAAACAAAATTAAATGTTTGGCTTGATGTGAAAGACCATGAAATGCTATATAAAGGGACCCTCTTATTTTTCTCACAAACGAGTCATAGAGAAAAGTCAGAGCAAGAACGAGTTTAAGATGGAGAAGTTCGGAAGAGGGACAAAACGAGGAGGAGCAAAGAGGTATATAACTGGAAAACGCTATAAAAGTTCCTAGTCTTCGAACTTGAGATTCGGCTAAGGTGAGGACGTTCATGACTACCCGTTAGTTATGTTTTAGCAAGTTCGATTCATATATTTGAGTTTTGCGCATGAGTAAATTTTTTTATGGAAAGTTTGTTATTTGTTCCTTAAATTGATTATTCAAAGATCAAAGAATGTTCTTCACGTTCTTAGTATTTTGCACACTACATTATGTGTGATGATGGCATGTTTAAATCTCTAGTTTATGGGAGTTTTACAAAACATTATGCTTACTTCAATTATTAAACTCAGTTTTTATTAATAAATTTGTAGAATTTTCTTACGTTTACTTGATGAAATTTTACTCGATCCTTACATAGAATTGTCCATCGGTTTCCAAAGATTTATGAGACTGGGTGTTTCACTAAAGTCTAAGCTAGCTAGCTGGATCAGCTGGAAATCTGAGTTCAGCTAGACGAACTGTTGGAAAGCTCAAATCAGTTGGATGGAGTGTGAGGCTATTGGTTGGTTGGAGTGAGTTAGTGGCCAAGCTGGAAGGTTACATGTTGGTGGTCGAGCATAGTTGGTTACCAGGTTTGACAACAAGCCTAGGTGCACATGCCAAGTGTTTTTTTTTTGGGGGGTGGGAGGGGGGGGGGGGGGGGTTGACGAATGTGAATGGACTTGTGTATCTTTGGTTGGCTGAAAGGTGGCTTTTACCTTGATAAAATGGTTGACCAGGAAATCTATATATACTCATCTTTAGGAATGACTTTTGGCATCAATTTACTTAGAAAAAAACTCATGAAGGATAAAAACACCGAAAGACAGAAGGTTAGTCGTGAAGAAGGGAGATTTGCCAGAGAGATTAAGCGAGAAGAGCAACCACCAACAATTAGTTGGTGTAAGGTGAATAAATGGACCGATTATCGGCCATAACCTGCGATCAATCCGATTGATCATATGGTCAACAGGTCGAAGCAATTATCACACTCTTCTATACCTGATAGTTTCTTCAATTCTTCTACATACACTAGTAAAAAAAAGGAACATAGCCACGAACTTGCTACGTTAATTTCGTAGCAAAAAGAAATAAGCTACGACATTGCCACATTTTTGCTACGAAACCGGAAAACGTGGCAAACCGTATCAAATCGTAGCAAATGTTGCTACGCTTTTGCTACGAAAAAGGAACGTAGCAAATATTTGCTACGAAACTGATACGTGAACTCTAAACGTAGCAAAGTCTTGCTACGAAAATGACACTGGAATATAAGTGGCAATTTGCTACGACCAGAAAACATGGCAAGAGTCGTAGCAGCCCACCGAAAGAAACGTCCCACCAGTCCTTTCTTGCACATGTGGCAGAGATAATGACAAAAGCACTTGCCACGAAACCGTCTCGTAGCAAAATTTGTGGCAAGCTTTGAAAGTCACGTCCCCTCCGTCCGATAATTCACAGGTGAAATAATGCAAGATATTTTGGAGGCTTGCTACGTTTATTACCGTGGGAAAAAACGTAGCAATATTCGTAGCAAATCGTAGCTAAAAACGTAGCAGTTTTCGTAGCAAAAACGTGGCAAATTCATAGCAAGGTTTTTCTATATAAACAACCGACCAAACTTCACTCTTGTTACAACGAAAAGTTATATCAAATTTTGAGGGAGATTTTTTTCAAGAGAGTTAAATATATTTGGGAAAAAACAAGAGATTCAATGTCTAATTATTTTTATTCAAGAGAGTGGATGGATCAACACATTGATCCAATCACTAATTCTGTTTCTCCCGAGTTTAAAAAAGGTGTTAATGTTTTTATTGCATTTGCTTCCAATCAAAATTCTTTTATTGAGGGGAAAACCATGTTATGTCCTTGTGTAAGATGTCAAAACCGGAAGCAACGTGACTCGAGAACCGTCTATCGCCATCTTTACCGGGTCGGGTTCAAGAGTAATTATTATTTATGGACAAGCCATGGAGAAAATTACTATGACGTTGGTGAATCATCGACGAGAGCCCAATTTACGAGAGAAGAGACACCACTTACGGAAGAAGAGATGTATCAAGAGAATTTCCATGATGTTATAGAAGGAGACACTGGATCAACTCATCTTTTGGAGAATGTGATGGAAGCGCCCAATGAAGAGCAAAATGAAGATAGTGTGTTTCAAGCATTTGAAGCCGCTAATCAACCATTATACGAAGAATGTGTTGAAGGTATTTCTCAATTATATTTGGCATCACGTCTAATGAAAGTAAAAACTGATCATAATTTACCTGAGACATGTTTGGATGAGATTTCACAAACTTTTAAAGATGTTTTGCCACAACCAAATAAAGCTCCTGCATCATATTATGAGGCGAAGAAGTTGACAAAGGCGCTTGGTCTCCCCGTTGTGAAGATTGATATCTGTGAGGATAACTGCATGTTATTTTGGAAGGAAGATAAAGAGTTGTTAGTCTGTCGGTTTTGTGGGAAAGATAGATATCACCAGAACCATGGAAGGGGGAAAAGGCGGCCAAAACAAAGAATGTTTTACATGCCTATTATGGAGAGGTTGAAGCGGTTGTACCAACTTGAGGCGACAGCATCACAAATGCGATGGCACGCGGAACATGAGTCGCCAGAAGGAGAAATGCATCACCCTTCAGATGGAGCGGCTTGGAAGCATTTTAACAAGGTATATGCTAATTTTGCTGCAGAAAGTCGGAATATATATCTAGGGTTAGCAACAGATGGATTTAATCCAGTTGGTATGAGTGGTGAAGCCCACTCGGTATGGCCCGTAATCGTGACACCATATAACTTACCTCCCGGTATGTGTATGAAAAGAGAATATTTCTTTTTATCAGTACTAGTGCCCGGGCCAAGACATCCAAAGAAGAGCATTGATATATATCTGCAGCCGTTAATTGAAGAATTAAAAAGTTTGTGGAGTCACGGAGCAGAAACATATGATATCTCGAGGAAGGAAAGATTTATGATGTGAGCCGCATTAATGTGGACAATTAATGACTTTCCCGCTTATGGCATGATGTCATGTTGGATGACTCATGGTCGTTTAGCTTGTCCATATTGTTTAGATGATACAAAGTCATTTTGGTTGCAACATGGAAGGAAACATAGTTGGTTTGACTGTCATCGAATGTTTTTGCCTAGAGAACATCCTTACAGGAGAAATGTCCAAGCGTTTCGAAAGGGGAAGACAGTAACTGATGATCCTCCACCATGGTTGACGGGAGAAGAAATTCTCTGGGAAAGAATTAACAACATCAACGGACTAAAGAAAACTGTTGACTGTGGAGGAAATGGACACGAGAAACCTGCGAGCAACATAGAAGGTTATGGAAAAGATCACAACTGGGTGAAGAAAAGTATATTTTGGGAGTTGCCGTATTGGGAAAACCTTCTTCTTCGCCACAACGTGGATTTCATGCACGTTGAGAAAAATTTCTTTGATAACCTTATCAACACAGTGCTAAATGTTCCCGGGAAGACAAAAGATAATGCAAAGTCTAGGATGGATCTACTTGATTTGTGCAGAAGACAAGATTTGCATATCAAAGATGATGGAACGATGCCAGTCCCGATATTTCGGTTGTCCAAGGAAGGAAAAAAGGAATTCTTGCGATGGTTGAAAGATGATATAAAATTTCCAGATGGGTACGCTTCAAAGTTTAGTAGATGTATAGACGAGACAAATTTGAAGCTTTCAGGCCTGAAAAGTCATGATTGCCACATCATCATGCAACGACTTCTCCCATTTGCGTTTAAGGAATTGCTTCCCAAAAATGTCCATATCGCAATTTCAGGTAAATTATTTTTAAAAAAATATTTTCTTAAGTGTATTAACCAGTAACTGAAAAATGTTTTGTGTAGAGATAGCACTCTTCTTTCGGGATATCTCTGCAAAAGTACTAAGGAACGAAGATGTTGCCATTTTAAAAGAAAACATTGCTGTGAAGCTTTATAATTTGGAAAAGATTTTTCCACCTTTGTTTTTTGATGTCATGGAGCATCTCGCAGTGCATTTGCCAGACGAAGCTGCTCTAGGTGGCCCAGTGCAATATAGATGGATGTATCCTTTCGAGCGATACATGTACCATCTAAAGAAAAAAGTTAAAAATAAGGCACATATCGCAGGTTCAATTATTGCTCAATGTCTTAATGAGGAGATTTCTACAGCTTCTGCATACTACTTTGGGAATCCAGAAATGCCGGCTCAAGTTTTGCAGTCTAGAGATATTAGATTTACATATAATGATCAAGATGTGCCAAATATGTTTTACCATGAAGGTCGAGTTAGTGGAAAAGTAAACGAGAGGTATCTAACCGATGATGACTACACTGTGCTGCAGACCTTTTTGATGCTCAATTGTCCTACATTTGAGCCTTACGAAAGGTATTTTCAACTAATTTTTATATGTTTCATTCTAACAATGTCAATTGGAAGTAATAATCTTATAACAAATACATACAGGATGTTTGAAGAGTTTATGATGGACAGAAACCCAAATATTAATGGTGATGATCTACAGATAGCGAAAGACAACCACTTTGCGGAATGGGTCAAAAACTATGTAAGTTTTTGATATTATTTCACTACCAATGTGAATTTCTCACTACCAATGTGAATTTATCATTAATACACATAACAGGTTAACGATTCGAGCGCCCAATATACTTTTCCGCTGTGGATGTTGGATTTTGTACAAGGTCCAAAACGCAAGTATAAGGCTTGGCCGATTTACTTCTCACGGGGATACTGCTTCCACACACATAGCCATGGCAAACACAAGAGAACCCAACATTATGGTGTCCAAGTTCGGGGTACAACGGACACTGACTATTTCGGGTTGATCGAGGAGATAATGATGGTTGAGTATTCTGGATCTGTTGGGCTTAAGGCCATGGTTTTTAAGTGTAAGTGGTTTGACACAGTTATTGGTCGGGGGATTCGAAAACATAAATCGGGAATCGTCGATGTGTCTCCACGCTGGCAGTACGAGAAATATGATCCCTTTATCATGTCTGGTAATTGTGATCAGGTTTGCTTCATTCCTTATCCGCGGATTCGTCGCACATCAGCAAACGATTGGTGGGCATGTACGAAAGTTGTGCCTAGAGGGGTTCGAGAAACTTCTGAAGATGCTCTTACTGCAGTACAAGATGATACACACAACCAAGTTGTTGCTGAAAGTGGAATGTTACGAATTGAATCTCATGTTGTCGAAGATGATTCAGATTATGATGCGACACCAGTTGTTCTTCCCAATGATGAATACATTTCTGAAGATGAGTTAGAACAATTATGTACCGATTCTGATTCTGAATCCGATTCAAGTTCTTAGTATTTGTGAGATATATAAATGTATAATTAATGTTTTTTAAATATATAAATGTATAATTAAAGTATGATATATGAATGTATAATTAATGTTTTTAGTATTTGTATGATATATGTTTTTTTTGAAAATATGAATCTATAATATATGAGTGCATATTCTTTTTAAATATGTGAATAATTATAATTATACTATCTCTCAAATAGTACTTATACCCTAAATAAACCTTAGCTAAACCCTAACTATACCCTAAATAAACCCTAATTGCCGTTAAACCCTAACTATACACTAAATAAACCCTAATTGCCACTAAATCCTATCACTTTTTGGGTTTTGGCTCCAATTTTTTTGGGCCAAATTGGGTTTGCCTCCAATTATTTGGAGCCCAATTTTAACACTTAGAAAAATTAAGTGTCACTCTCTCCACTCTTATTCTCTCTGTCTCTCGATCTCTCTCCACTCTCTCCACTCTAATCTCTCTCGATCTCTCTCGATCTCTAATATCTCTCTATTTCTCTCGATCTTTTATCTCTCTCGATCTCTAATCTCTCATTCTCTCTTCTAGCTCTCTCTTCCATGACGAACAAAAACAACAATCGTCTTGCTCGGCCTCGCTCTCCTCCTCTCGCGAACACAACCAACAACCGTCATGTTCGTCCTCGCTCTCCTGGCTTAAATCTTCCAGGTTAGGTTTCTATTACTCTTGATTTCAGGTTTTGCATGTTCTAGGGTTTGGGTTCGGATCCGATTTGGGATTAGGGTTAAGGTTCGGATTCGATTTGGGATTAGGGTTAGGGTTTCGATTCGATTAGGGATTAGGGTTAGGGTTTCGATTCGATTTGGGATTAGGCTTAGGGTTTTGATTTGATTAGAGATTAAGGTTTCTATTCGATTTGGGATTAGGGTTAGGGTTTTGATTCGATTTGGGATTAGGGTATTCTTTCGGTTCCAATTTGGGATTAGAGTTAGGGTTTCGATTTGATTGAGATTGGATTAGGGTTTCGATTTTATTTGGGGTTCAGGTTTTGATTCAATTTGGGATTTTAATTCGATTTGGGATTAGGGTATTCTTTCGGTTTGATTTGGTTTCAATCTTAAAGCTTCTTATGTTTTTCATTCTACAGATGTGAGACATGTGAGACCCCAAATGAGAGCCTCGTCAGTGCCTTCTACAACAACTCCAACTTCTGCTCAACCAACGCGACCTCCTCCTGGAAATGTCGCCTCTTCAAGTTCAGTTGTTGAAGCTCCTCCTCCAACCTATGTGGGGAGAACAGAAGATGCTCTGCTACGTGCTCCATCCAGAATTAACCAGCCACACCTCCATCCTGATAAGCTCAATGGAGCATTATGGTAAGTCATATTTAAGTATTAAGTCTCATGGAGCATTGTGGTATATGTCTAGTTAAGCATTGTGGTATCTAGTTAAGTATTGTGGTATCTGCCTAGTTAAGTATTAAGTGTGATTGTTTACATTGTCTTTGCAGGTTCGGAATCGATCCAGAAGTTCATACTTTTATCCGTGCAACATGGCATGGAAACTACTGGGGGCCATGGCAAAGCTGGATAAAGGTTCTAGAAGAGAAGAGAAATGCTTGGTGGCACTCATTCATTGTAAGTGATGATTAACCTTTCCATTCCTATTGTTAAGTATATATTTTACTACTAATCAATTCCCTTCTTTTGTAGCAACAATACTACTGGGAAGACAAGTTTCATGATGAAATCTACTACAAATGGAAGCTTCAGACTCAAGTGACTATCTGCGGACGCATAAGCCAAAAAAGGAGAGACAACAAGCAACCAAAATACATCAATGCCACGGACTGGGCAACAATCCTTGCAAACTAGTCAACAGATGCAGCAAAAACCAAGAGCCAGTCAGCAGCTGATTCTCGCACTTCTGCTCCTCCAGGGATGAAGATGCACGTCCATGGTGCAGGACCACGCACCTTTGCAAATATTGCCTATCATGCGGTAAGTTTTCCATCTCTACCTTCATCCATTTTCCTTTTATTTAACTGGTCAATGTCAAACTTGATGTTGTTCCCTTTCTTGTAGGTAATTGATCAAGGTTTGGAGGAACCACTTTCTTATCCAGACCTTGTGAGGAAGACTCACACCAACAAAGAGGGGATTTTCATGGATGAACGAGCAGAGGCACTGGTTCTGGAGGTTGAGCAAGCCGTTGAAGAGATGCTACAGAATGGATCTCCAGTTGGAGAAAGCCAAACTTGCTCAACTGCTGCCACAACAAACTCAAAGCGTCTTCTTCTTAACCAAGAGTATATCAAGGTAATAATCTTTCATACTCATGTTCTTTGTTTCTTCTTGCTCTTTTATTTCACTTGTAACAAGATCATACTGCAATTTAATGACTGAATGTTCTTTGTAGTACTGTTAATTGGGTTTGTGTCTTTTTCAGCGTGCACAGACTCGCAGGGACACCATCTACGGACTTGGCAGTGTGCAATACAAGAACTGCCGTTCTTCTGAGTCTGTCCCTGCTACACTCAAGCGTAGCCTGGACTTAGAGATGCGTGTTTGCGGCTTGGAGACTCTTGCTGAGGAAGTGAAGTTTGATCTCAATGCTTTCAAGACTGATTTCAAAGAAGGGATGACTAAAACCCAATCATCTCTCGACATGATTCTGCAAGTTCTACAGCCTCTAGTTCCCAATGCTTCTGCCTCTACTGCACAACCAACTCAGCCTCAACATCAGTCTCCATCTCAACCTCAAGCTCCAACAACAGCTCCAGATCAGTCTCCAGCACAAGGTGAATCACAACCTAACCATCTCATCACTGGTAACCATTCTGAACTAGATAGGTGGTGCACTGCAGAACTAGGTTTGTAGGTTCTAGATGTGGATAGGTGGTGCACTGCAGAACTAGGTTTGTAGGCTCTAGATGTGGTTGGTTTGTGTTGTTGTTTTAATGTTTTCAACTTTGGATGTTTGGACGTTTTGAATGTTTCCTTTTGAACATTTGGATCTGTTGTAATGAACCTTTTGAGCTTTATAAAAGCTCATTATGTAATATAATTTTGTTTCTATTTCAAAAAATAAATTGTATTTTTTTTTGAATCTTCGAAATACATACAAACAAAAAAAAAATGAAATTTCGTAGCTAGATAAATTATTACAAAAATAATGGTACCAAAATTGTAGCAAGTTGCTACGGATAAGACAGTAGCAACATCGTAGCAAGTTGCTACGGATTGCTACGGACAAGACAGTAGCAACATCGTAGCAGGTTGCTACGAAAGATACCGTAGCAACATCGTAGCAACTTGATACGAAAGAAGTCGTAGCAACATCGTAGCAGCTTGCTACGAAATGGTTCGTAGCAATATCGTAGCAATTTGATACGATTTTGCTACGATAAAAATGTGCTACGATCGTATAGCTACGATTTTGAAAACGTGGCTTTGTCGTAGCAATCTGGTCATATAGCTACGAAAATACTCCTATAGCCACGATTTTGTGTCGTTGCTATTTCGTTTTTTTTACTAGTGATATATCCATTCTTATGGTCTAGTGATGGACCATGGCCGGTGACCAGTCCGAAAACGCGGACCATGACCAAGTGGCTTGTCCAATAACGCGTAAAATGGCCGATACGCTGGTCGCGTACTGGATAATTACGATTTGGCTAAGGGGTTTAAATGGTTTATTTGAATCTGTTTGACTGGCCTTTTTGAACTGATTAAGGGAAATCAGATAATCAAATTAGTAAGGGAAAATGGGGTATTCTTAGCCGGAATCAACCTATGATGCATGATAGAAACCATATTCATAAACCTATGATAGGTTTCAAGATCAAGAGGTGTTCGCAAGAAGGACTTGGGCTAAGTTGTGAAAACTCGTTGCCACATATAGTGGGTGGTATGTTAGACTTGATGTTATGATCAAAACATTTGTAATAGCCCATAGTGCAAACTTATCATTTGTATCAATTTCTTCGTGCATGAATAGGAAATCTAGCTATCTTATCTCTAATACTTGTTCATAACAACTCTAATGAATTTATCTCAGAATGACTGAACGACTTAGTAAAAATCTAATCTATTAAAAGTGAAGTACAAATAAGAAATAACCCTTATTTTTACCTAATATTTACAAAAAATGTCATTGATATTATCCTTGCATCCAAACATCTAAAAACATTAATTATTAACAAAAAAAAAATAAATATGGGCTAAGCCCATTAACAACATTTGTTTATGAAATTGGAAATTTCATAAAAGAATGTATATGTGTTTATACATATATATAAAATTAAATTAGTTTTATTTTTTATTCATATTCATATAAGCTAACCAACTATATTTGAACTATAAAAAACTAATAATGTCAATAATTTTAGATATAATCTGAACTTATTCATTTACAATAACAAAATCATGTAACTTTCCATAACAATTTAGTAACTAAAATACATACTAATATTTATTATAAATGATTATATATACAAAAAAATACAATGTATTATTCATTTGTACGATATATATCTATCCAGAAGAACTTATGCAATTTATAAATTTAAAATTTTTAATCACCATATAATACATATACACAGTTATGTCTAGGACGGATCGAATTTCCAGGGTATTTTAGGATATACGGATTCGGATATGCATTCGTCGGATTCGTAAAATTGTTATCCGGATCTGGATATTTGGGGTTAGGATATTCGAAATAAAATCCGAATACACGCGGATATTTAGACCTTTTTTTTTTAATTAAAAACTAACTATTAACCATCTATTAGTCTATTTAAAATTATTATTTTAAAAAACTTTAAAAGTATTCAAATTTAAAATTAAAATTTTAGTTATTTTATATAAAAGTATATATAATATACATAGATAACTATAATTAAATTTTTAAATATTTAATATCGAAATCCGGATATCTAGACCTAAATTTTACTATCCGAATTCGTACTTGGATCAATCGAATCCGTAAAATCACTATCAGGATCACCGAATATTCATTTTTTGAAGCGGATGGGATCCTAGATCGAATAACAGATATCAAATATTAAGTTACATTCATATATACAGTTATATCAAACAAATTGCTTAAAATATTTGACATTCATAAAAATAAAATCCGCGCGGACGCGCGGGTCAAAGGCTAGTAAGATTTAAAAATAGACAGATAGGCTCGTTCACTTACTGGGCGAGTGGTAATGACCTCTTTTGACTTAGAGTCTAGATGATGTGTTGCAATATCATATTCGATTTTGACTCTCACTTTAAAAGTGTGAGATCATTTTTTGTAGAAATTATTATTTATATATATATTTTTAAGTTGTATACATAGTTTATGTTTACATTAGTGTATATAATTTATTTTAATTATTTTCTTAAATAATTTAAAATTTTGGATTTAGAAAGGAATTCAAATCGGCGTTATAGATGTTATTATATTAAAATATTGAGAAATTGCTAAGACGACCACAAATTAAGTACCATTTTTCAAAAATACTCTCGATTAAAATTATATTAATATTTGGGTTTACATTTTAGTGATTATTGTTTAGGGTTTAATATTAAAAGGGTGGGATTGAGTTTGTAAATGTTTTATAAATATTTAGAAAAATTATTTTAGTCTATTTTCATCATAAATTTAAGGTATTTTGAAAATAATAATTCATTAATGATAAATTTGAAAAGTGATATCAAACTTATTGTAGAATTGAAATTTCCCCTAAAATATTTAAAGTTAAGATACAACTAATTTAAGATAAATTTCATTTTCAGTTTTGTTACTGTTTTAGAGGTCTACTTTCGATTTTATATTTGTGAACATGGGCTAAAACTTTATTTTGTGATGTTAAATATATTTATAAAGAGGAATTTTCAATAGAAACTATAAAAATATATTTACATTATGGTAGATTTTAAATATATATAAAACGTGTGTCTATAATTTAAAATTGTAATATTTTATTTCTAATAATTTGTTAAACATATGTTTATCTAAATTTTATATTGGCTAAGTGTTCATATAACAAAATACACAATCGCAAGAATATTAACTCTAACAGTATCCACCATATAATCACATAATATAATTTTAATCCCTTTTATATTTGTTTTTAAAATTATTAATTCATTTTCAATGTTTTAGTTTTATATTTATTTTAATTGATATAAATTTTTAACTTTGATTTTCTAATATTCACTTAAAATAAATTATTTAATTTTTATGTTTTTATGTATGTAATTATTTCAAAAAAAATATAATCAACAAAAAATAATAGTATATTAACTGATTTAATCTTTATTAATCATTTAATAATTTAATTCTATATATAATATATAAAAATATAATTTGAAAAAATATAATTTATTAATTTTGTGAATTATTTAAAAGTTAGAAATTAAACAAATATAAGATCTTTTATATTAAAAAGGAAATATATGTTTATAACTAAAAGAAATTATAAGAAGATATTAGTTAATTAATTTATTAATTATAAATGATTTGAAAATAATAGTTAATGAAAATCTAAAACGTCAAATATTTGTAATGACATTTTGTGTAAATAACAAAAACTAAAGGTTAGTTTTAAGGGGAAAATGTAATTCTACCACAAGTTTGATACCACTTTGCAAATTTACCTTTAATGAATGACAATTTTTGAAAAATACCTTAATTTTTTGATGAAAATAGATTTAATTAATTTTTTAAATTATTTATAAAAAAATTAGAAACTCAACACCACTCTTTTAACACTAAAACCTAAACAATAATCATTAAAGTGTAAACTCAAATGTTAATATATTTTTGATAATGTATATTTTTACAAAGTGGTATATTCACTTATGCTATTATCGGTAATTTTTCTAGTTTTAAATGGTAGTACTTAAAAGAGTAGATACTAGACTTATAGCTCAAAAGTAAGCTGCTACATTTATTCAAAAGCTTGTCAGGTTCTCTTTGGATGCTCATAAGATTAAATTCAGTCACTCGTTATTGTTCATGGGCCCTAAGAGTAAGAGATTTATTTTATTTTTATTTATTTTTTTGCACAGAGGAAGAGATCCTATTTGGGCAATAAAGATGACAAGAAAAAAAAACTGATGTAAATCACCTCGTTGACAACACCTGTAGGCAGCTTCCACACGTCTTTATCTTTAAAATAACCGCTCTTTTCCTTGACAACGAGGACCTGCGCTCATTCAATTTGGTTTCATCTCGGTTCAGTCAAAGTACTGTGTGTTTTTTTTTCATAAACGAACATGATTGACAAAAAAAAAAAATGCAAAGTGCGTGAGAGTGATTCAAAGAAGGTTTTTATTACTTCGCTGGTGTCTTTGTTGAGGACCAAAGCACCAACACCTACGGTATGAGAAGCATTGGCAGGAATAGTATCAGGGGTGTTAGAGATCCAAGACACAAGCATCAAGTACTCAGGCTCTGCGTGGTGATATCTAAACCCTTCCTGCACAACCAAACAATCTCTTACCAAAAAAGCCAACAAACAAAACACGAAAAATTGTATCAAAAAATCTCTTACAGTAACAGTAGGCTCCACAAGATTAGCCAATCCAAGAGGTAGCTTTATCCAAATCCCCTTCTTCCCCTGCAAAAAAAAAAAAAAAAAACTTGATGTATTGATGTAAAAGTGGTATTGATGTATTGATGTAAAGACCTCTTGTCTCCAATGCGAAAGAGAAGCCCTAAGCCTTTCGGTGAAAACCTCAGCATCCATTGGTTCCTCCATTGTTACGGTAACGCCATCGTAGTTGTCTGTCTCGCCTGTAAGTAGAACAGCTCTCGCATCCATCTCTCTCTCTCTCTCTCTTTGGTTAAGCCGAAGATGCTCCAAGTTTCTTATCGAAATGATTCGTCTCTTGGAAAGGGTCGACCTCAAGGAGAAGATTTTATACAAAGAAGGTGAAAAGTAGACTTTGCTTTTATTCTGACAGTTTCCATGAAAATATAATTTTCTCTTTGATTTGCCAGGAACTTTCCTTAATGTCATTTAATATGTACAAGTAACAAAAGGACGAAGAAAACATCAACAACATTTTAAATTTATTTCTTCCTGATATATATAGGTATTTTCCCGGGAAAATTCATTTCTTCACTTTTTTTAAAGTAACTGTCAAACTACCCATTTCCTGGAAAAAACTATCATAATCTTTTGTTTTATCCTAAATTTTGAATTGTTTGTAAGAATAAAAAGTATAAAACTTATCAATCTCACTATACCCTCCTAAAATTAGATATTTACAAATAAATACTTAGATATTCATAATCAACATTTATTATATAAAAAATCCACAAGACAAATTCAAAACTAGATCAGATAGTTTAATGAAATGTTGTAAATGGATTAGTTTGCAAACTTATACTCCCTTCTCAAGTGTAAGAAAACACAAAAGATTGACATTTCATAATTTTATGAACACTTAGCTCATAGGCTTTACACGCCTTTCAACGTCGAACTGAACTTCAGATAGACCCGTGATCCCTGCGGTTATCTTCTGTCCTATCTTTACAGGTCCAACACCTTCTGGTGTACCTATAATTTGAATGCATTGTCTCTTAAGTTGGTTTTGAATGTTTTTAAACATGGAAAACACACACAGAAATTGTAAGTAAAATACCTGTCAAGATAACATCTCCTTCGTAAAGAGTCATTATAGAACTTATGTAGCTGATGAGGTACGGGACCTTGAATATCATATCTTTTGTCAAACCCTTCTGTCTTGTTTCACCATCAACCTGTCACAAAATAGATTCAGTTTGGTTTTTTTGCAGAGGGAAATAAATTTTTAAGGGACAACAGGACAAAGAGAGTGGGGAAAACAAACCTTCAGCCACAATTCTAGATTATCGGGATCATGCACCATCGCCTTTGGCAGCTGAAACAAAAATTGAAACTAGGAGATTAAAAAGAGATAAGCTTGTCGTCAAATCGGCTGCGAAAGCAATAAAACTCCTGCACTGTGAGACTTTTCTAGTCTAAACTAGATACAAAATCACCACACCAGGCTTAAGCAAATAATTTAGGGTCAGACCCCTAATGGCACATTCAAAGATCAGGTCATATTGCAATTAGACAGGGGATAAATGGATCCATTACAGAAAACAGAAGCTTGAATTCGTATAATCTATATACTCGCATCATCTTAGGTTTCAGAAGAATACTTACAACGGAGCTTATTGGAGTGAAAGTATCTTGTCCTTTAGCAAGTGTCCAAGGGAGACCAGATGCCTGAACAGACAAGGATTTAAAACATGATGAATACTTAAGCAAAAAACAACATATTTGGTTTATCTTCCTATGCTTACAAAACTAAAGAGAACAACTGTCTATGCAAAAACCATGGTTTTTGAGCTGATAAAAGCCTAAATCATGACCCCAAATACAAAGGAAAATGCTCAATCATAGATGGTCTAGGAGCTGATAAAAGCCTAAATCATTAATGTTATGTTAAATGCAAAGCAAGAAACAAGCTCAACATGAACTTTGTATGCACAAGAGCGATGGAAATGAAGTAAAACAGGGTTTCTACTACCTTGGCGGAAGCTTGGAGTTCCCTAGCAGTCATATCAAGAGCAACCGCATATCCTTCAAACCCAACAAAAAAAAACTTAAAAAAAAGAAAGCAGAGATGATATTAGAGAATGAACAGTACTAACCTCCAACGTAATCCATGGCGGTTGACTCGGGTACATCTCTAGCCTTCTCTCCGATCACTAAAGCGAGCTCCACCTCATGATGAAGTGAATCTAGAGGATGTGGGATCTCAATCGTTCCCCCATTCTCTAAGTACGATGAAGTTGGCTTTAAGAATATAACTGGTTCCTGTTTTCACCAATTCAAGATCAGAGATATATTCTAGATCGAACGTATGTGATTGGGATTCTAGGGATTGTGATCGAAAGATAGAGACAGAAGAAACCTTGGGAACGGCGTTGCCTAGTTCTTTGGCGTGTGCGGCGTAGTTACGCCCCACGCATACGATCTTCGTGCCTTGCGTGAACAGCCTCTGTATCATCGACGTCGTCATTTTCTCCGATCTGATACCGATACTCTCTTCTTCTTCCTTCTCCGTCTATATCGTAGGAGAAATTGAACTTTGCCATTGCGTCTACTTTTAAAAAAGGAATTTACTCTTTCGGTCCCCGAACTTCTATTTGTTTACGTATGAAACCCTTAACTTCGTAAATAACAACCCTTATTTGAACGGTTTGACTTTGATCAATTGGGGAAGAAGAAGAAGCAAACACAAACCGGTTCTGAAAACTGAGTTTTAAAATCGAATATACATACTCCAATTTTTTTAAAAAAAGGAAGACATAGATACGTAAAACACAAGGAACTAACTACAACGTGAAGAGATTTAACATCTCCAACGATGAGAGGAGCTTTCCAAATTCTTAACCCGACTTGAAGAGCAGAACAGCCTTTTGGTCGAGGTAGAAGTAAACGAAATGGTTTGTCTCGTGTGTTACATAAGAACCTACGGGAAGATAAACCGAGTATTAAGGCAAGAACACAAGTAGAGTAATAATACCAACAATCAGATTCTTATGGACACAATAGATTTGCCAGTACGGTTTCATACTTGTTTGTTGGATAAAATCATCTTATGCATGTAAACACAATGTTAATGAATGAGAGCCCCACATCGTCTATACAGAACAAATCCACTTATAGCCAATTGGTTTTAAGTTTCCGAATTTAACACAGGAACGCAAAGACTAGTGGTTAAATCCACGAGCTGTGAGGCTACGGTGTGTACCAGACTAAGTTAGTTCCTTCAGAGGACTTCAAGCCCAAGCTAGTTGGTACCAGAATCTTTAATCATTTAAACACACATGACACTGACCAAACCTATACATTCCTCAATGCTAACCCCATTAAAAACAAACTGAGTCTAGTTAAGACAGAGAAGCAACCAAACAATTGATCTAACTCACTCTATTAACCAGACGACGATAATATACAGCAGCAAAAACAACAAGTCATATGCTTAGAGGTAGATTGAGTTAGTAAGAGATGAGTCTTTCATTGGAACTTTAAGTGAAGAGGGAAGTAAGTAGTGAGTACAAACCAAAGTTGCGACCAACGATGCAGTGCCAAGTAGCACCATGCTTCTTGTCAAACTCCTTCTTTATATTCTCAGCTATATCCTTCTCCACACTGTTCTTCTCAAATGCCTTCAACAACAAAAAATCAATCTTTATTTACCAACTATACAATACTTTCAAGAGACTCTTCTTAGTTAACCAATACAGCTACCAAAGAGATGTAATCTTAGTTCCGTACTTGATATCATCAACAATAAACTTTGAGCGCACTAAGATCAAGACATGAAATCACAGGCACAAATCACTGTCACTCATACCCCTAAAAATCAAAAGAAAGAGAGAGAGTTACGGTGATAGCGATATCGATAGCTTCCTTCTGCATATCCTCCTTCATATCAGCACTCTTTATTACAGCTCGCTTCACCGCCGCTTGAGAAGCTTCAAGCTCCGGAACACTAGATCTCCGATCATCCGGATTTGTTTGCGCCGGTGCTCCTCCGTTCACACTCTTCTTTATCCTCCCCTCACTCATCTTTTTCCTTCGTCGGTGATTTTGTTTTTCTTGAATTCAGATTTGCTGAAGCTGTGAAAGCACAGCGACCAGTGTGGGTGGAGTGGAAAGTACAATCAATTATATTCTCTACTCACTTCAATTATATTGCACTCTGATACGGCATCGTTTCTGCATCTTTGGTCCATTCCAATGGATTTCAATATTCGTTATTCAGGCCCATTACTACTTCAATTGTAGTCCAAACTGTTTTTTTCCTCTTACTATTTTACTAACATTTTTCTATCTTACCAATGGCATTCGCACTATACCCGAACATGTACCCGACCCATAAAATCATATTTTATAGTGAACAAGTTTGGATACAAACCCAACCCAGTCGGATATATCAAAACTACTCAAAGTCATCTGAACATATATATATACCTTAACCTAAATTTACATTTTTTATCATGCTTTCATTGTATCTGAACTCATGCAAATAGTTAAGATTCTCGATATTCACTATTCAAATCCCATCCAAAAAAATCATTCTAATTAATCAAACTAAACACCATAAAAATTTCTTCTCTTCAACTTCTTCTCCATCGAGGATAAGAAAAAAGAAATCACATATGACTCATCTTCGAATATTTTATTTTTTTCTTGTGTTTCAGTTAAACGATTCAGGATCAAAGATACATAGATGTTTTTTTGGAAAAGTTCCATGATCTAAGATTATAAGTTATGAATTTTCGGTTTGATTTTTTTTTACATGAAATATTTAGCTTTGTGAAAAATACAAAAACTCAAACTCAATCAGTATTATCCGAACCCGGACTACAAATACCCAAAAAATAAAAATACTGAAACGGATTTTATACCTTTATGCTGCAATACCCAAAACCCCAAAATACCTAACAAAATCCCACCTGGGTATCCAACCACTCACCACTACCTAACATCATCTCTCAAAGTTTCTAATTTTGAGGAAGACATAAAATGAAAAAAAACAAATCTCCACTGGTACATTATTAAAATAAATTAAATAATTACATTGACCATTAAATAAAAAATTATATTTTTTCGTATATGTTATATTTAAAATAATATAATTTCAAAATATCCATATAATTTAAATTACAATATGTACCATATAAATACCTAGATAATTTAATTCCAAAATTTTTCTTAGAAGAAATATTGAGAACTTAATATTTTGATTTCAAAAATTTCATTGAATTTTAAAAAATAATTATAAATTACTAAAAATATTAAATGTTACATATTGAGAATTTTGTTAGAAGTGATTTAAAATATTTTTTATAACAAAATACAAACAATCATAAAATCATAAGAGTATAAAATCTCATTTAGTGGATAGGGTATTAAAAATAAAATATATATTTATGTTAATATTATTTAAATTTAATTATATAGCATATAAAACAAATGAAAATTATTGTTTGAATTTATTTATCATAAAATATGTAAAGGAACAAAAGTGATTGTTTTCAATTATGTGATCGCACTTATTTAATTATATATGTAATATTTGTTAACTTTTCAGTTATTTAATATATATTTATTATTTTACTATTGCATAATTTGTAAGAGAACGTAAAATAAGTAATATTATGTAAAAGTAATTTGTATATAAAATATTCATCATCTGCAAGGTGTGAATCTTAAACTAGTTATCTAGATATTAATCAAAAAAATATTGTAAAACGAACTTCACCTACATAGTTATCAATATAATGTAAGTTACCTTTGGTATTTTTTATGATGTATTTTTGGTCAATTTTTATTATGCATTTTTTGTTACGTATATGTGCTCAAATTATTTCTTATATAACAATCTCTGTCGTTTTGTTCGAACACGTAATCTTTATCACTTCATATTATAATTTTTCGAATAGTTTTTTAGTCCGTGTTTATATTTGGTTAAGATGTTCGTGAATTGATCCTGAATAGAAGCTAGTGGTGTTGAAAATGACTTAGCCACCCACCAACCTATGGGCCCGCGACAATGATTTCACACATATGAGTCTATTTAAAGAGTCAAATTTCACTAATTTTGCTTGTTGATCCGTAATTCCTAGATGGGTAAATAACCCGAAATCGAAAATCCTAAGCGAATTGATGTGATTAAAATAAATTCGAACCGATTAGAACCCGACATAAATATCGAATGAATTTTATTTTACGCTATTTCGAGTTATGGATTTTACCCGAACCAAATCTGAATTTAAATAGATATCCGAAAATACCCGAAACTTCAAAATCCCAATAAAACTTGTACCCTACCAAATCTCAATTTATAATATGTATCATGAACACATTAAAATATTATTGAGTACCTACAATAATTAGTTATTACATGAATAATTAACTCGGATATTTAGTCTAATATATATTTTATTTGGTAAATATTAATTTTTTATTGTTAAATTGTTTTTGAAATTTAGTTATGAATAAATTTGTTTTGAAATTTAAACAATGTTGTTGTTGTAAGTTTAAATTGTGTTTTTACTTTTATAAAATTGTTAATTGTTAACTTATTTTATGTTTCATTATGTGTGATTTAAGTTTATATCAATTTATATCAAGTTGATGTACATATGATTTTTTGGTTAATGTATATTATTTCACTAAGAAATAAAAATAAAATACATTCAGATAAGTTTTTTATACTTTAATACACTATTAAGTATTTTTATGAGTATAGTCAAGTACAAAGTACTGTTTTAGAACAAAAAACTTGATTAAGATCTGAAATCCGAAATTATATTGGTTTCAATTAGTTTTTGGACATGTTATTAAATTCGAACCAAATCTAATTAAACTCAAACCGAATCTGAACCAAACTTTTATAATGTCCGAATGAGGCTGATTATCGTAAATCTTAAATCCGATTGAATCCAAACCGAAACTCAAATGGGACTCCGAATGCCCAGCTTTAATAATTCCGTATCTACAATACGTATCACCAGTTTATTGAATTTCAAGTGCCATGGATTTTAAAATATACATCATATTATTAATCTCGAAGGTGACATAAAAAATCGTAGAAGGTTGGTCTCAAAAAATCATAAAAGGTTGTGGTTAAAGTTTATTCAATGAGGGACATAGAGAAGAGACATTGAGATGGGACCTTCATGTTTGTAGAGCCTACAACTCTGAGAAAATTCTATTAAAATTAATATATTGATATTTTATTCGTTTTTAGTATTTAAATTAGTTATTTATTATAGTTCGTGTATTATTAATTGTTATACAAAATTAAACTTTTGCCTAGTTACTTAATTTATTTTTATGATAATTTTGAAAAATATATTTTTATAGGATCTCATAAATCTCATGACAATGAATGTGGTGTATCTCAAGCAAATATATCAATCGGTTTATGTATAGACACTCATGTTTATTTAAGTCTAAAACTACTACATATAATAATAGTTTGTTTTTGTGAGTTGCGAGTCTTGTGACAAAGGATTTATCGTGGATACTTTTCTGACTGAACTAATAATTTTAACTTAAATTTGATAAAAGGTTTCAACTTTTATTTTGTTCATAAAAATATCTTAGCCATACGATTCATTTTTAATTTTCTTAATTTGATCACATTTTATTTATAACTTTTCATGATTAATATTTCTTAAATTTTTTTTTTAAGTTAATCTTTTAATTCCTGACTTTTATCTCTAGTATTTTCCTTTGCCTTCTCATCACTGCTCAATTTCTTGACCTAGATTCCAGGGCGATGCTAGGTGACATAGTCACGGCATCGGTCCGGTTTGACTGTCTATAGTTGTTTTATTTATCTTTTTGTTCTCTTGTGGTTAGGATCAATCCCTTAAAAATTGTATATCTTTTTAAAAAAGTTCTAGATTATGTGATTATGACTCTATCTATGGCGGTTAGGTTTTGTTTCTCTCATTTCTTGTTGGTATTGGTCTTGCGGGTTTCCTTCGCTGCTTGTGGGTTATTCGTTCTTGGTGGATGCTTCTTTTGGTGGATTTGTTGTGTTCAAGTGGAGTGTTACTCCTTGACTTGGTTACAACAGCTCAGTTATAGATAGTTGTGACCGTCTCTAATCTCCAGTTCAAGTTTGGAGTTTTGTCTCATATTCTTTCATGTCGTCAGGACATCGCAAGGCAAAAAAAGATTCTCTCCTCGTCTTCCTCATCTCGTTTCCAAGAGTTTGCATCCGGAGGCTCTGCAGTGCTTTAAAAGCAATATAATGGGTCCATGCAAGCTTGAGTTTCAGATGCCAATAATTCGACTTTGGTTATGTTATTTCTATACTCCGACTTGTCACATGTTATTTTACCTTTTGGGTATCTTGTTCTTTGTGATCTACTCTTGTTTGATGTACTTTGGTTTATCTGATTGGCTTGTTGTTTAGATTCTGGATTTACGATCTAATTCCCGGCTACTATCTCCAAAGACTTTCTATTGTTTGTTGGCTTTTGACTCTAGGGGTTGGTTTTTAACTATGTTTCAACCAATGTATTATCATTTGATGAATACTTGATATTGTATTCAAGAAAAGTGAAAAGTTATTTTTTATAAGAAGATAATAAAATAATAATCGATATGAGGATTTAAGTGAGAGAAATGATTTAAGAACAAATGAACTGAAAACAAGAGTTTCAACTAAATTGATTCTTTCTTTTTCATATTATAATTAAGTAGTTTTAGTAAAAATTTTGCTTCACAATATAAGTAATTTAATATTTTAATGCAATTTTATATTCATTGAATATTATGTGACTAATTAAATTATGTAAGCTTTTTATAAGAGAAATACTTTTAAAAAAATTGTCACAAAAATAGCTTCCAAAGAGAAAAATGACCAAAATAAATTTTATTAAAGGGTGTAAATATATATTTATACTCTTATGGTTAATTAATCTATATTTATAGTTTAGAGTTATTGATAGGGTTTTCGGGATAAGTTAAAAAAATTAAAAATTAAAAATAAATATTAAAAATTTCAACATAAAAAAGTCTATTTCAGTTATTTTCTTTTTAAAGGTTATTTTGGTGAAAAAAAATTAAAATAGTTACTTGAGAAAATTGTCTTTTTTATAATTGATTAGATTTATATATTAAATGATATTTTTTAACAAATAACCACTTTTTAAATATTAGTGTTTTTAACTAAAATTACGTACAGTTTAAAAGAGAGAAAGAAGTGATCGAACCTACAAAATTAAAAGAGTAACAGAAAATTGTAATACTTTTTAGGCAATGAAAAAAAAATTGGATATTAAAAAGTTATAAGAACTTACTTCGGATATTTTTTTATAAATTTCTTTAATTTGTCTAAGATCTTTTTAAAGAAATTTTGAGTCACTCTTTTAGCAGGGAATAAATTTGAACACATGTAAAGTTGTTCAATCTGTAAAGGTAGAACTATCAACTATGTAGGCACGTCTTTTGCCTTAGCCACCATGCACATGCCACATCTGCTAATTTAATACAGCAAAGGGTCTACTGTCCACTACTACTATACATGAATGGACAATTTGACCTTAAAGTTAATTACAATGGTTTTTAGTACATATGTCTATTGATTAAGCGTGTCTATTGATTAAGCGGATAGCATAACGCGGTATGATTGAAGTGCAGTTTTGTTTAAACAAAATTAATAATGGATGAAAAAATATGAATGGTAACAAAAATAACTATAATACGGAACAAAAAAATAAGCATGCTTACAATATTTTTTAATTTTAAATTATAACCAATCTTTTTATTTTTTTTTATATATATATGATATAATTGATTATTTAAATTTACACAAATTTTAAGATATTTTTTAGTTAAAAGATAATAAGAAAAAATCATAGCCATTAACTTATTATGTTTATGGACTTAATATTTTTTTTTTTTGATATGTACATGCCTTCAAATTTCCCCAAACTTTATCTATTTTTTGTCATCACTCAATTTTATGCACATTCATTACTCTAGTTTATTACTTTATTTATTCAACTCATTTTTTTACTCATTTCATCTAAAATATCACCAATATACACATGCATATACTATGGTGTGAACAAAATTAAAACATGAAAATATTAATGAAAAAATAAATAAAAAATACATGCCACGTTTCCGGATTTAAGTAGAGGAATTTGAGGACATGCACATAACAAACAAAAAAAAAATCAAAATAGCATTCATTAGACTATGATATTTATGTAATTTTTATTTTACCCTTTCTCATTTTCACCTATTATTTTTAATTAATTTTCTAAATTTAAAAAGTATGTATTTGAATTTTTGAAATACCTATAAAAATATATATTTTTGTATATAAAAAGTTTTGAATTTTATAAAACTAATATATATTAATAAATTGATTATGCACAGTTATAATAAGATTTGATATCTTCTATTTATGAAACATAAAATATAACTGTTATTATGCAATCTCTCTTTCTTTGATATCTCTTTTTCCAATCTTTATTTTCCTCCACCTTTTCTTCTCTGTTAGTAGCTCTCTCTCTCTTTTTCTCTCTCTAACCCTCTTCACTCCATCCCTCCTCTTTCTCGCTCACTCTTTTTCTTCGTATATACGTCTAAGTACTATACTATATGGTCACAATTAATAGAATAGTAGTAATTTTTATTATTTGTATTATATCAATGCTCTTTGACATGTTATATTATACACTTAAACATTTATCCTATGATAAATATATTCTTTTATATTAAACATTGCTTAAACGACATCAAACTTTAAAAAAAATAATACTAATATAATTACATTTTTCCTATAGTTGTATTTATGTTTGAAACAATTTATTTTACATCACTATTATAAATAGAATGGTATTTGGTTATTGTGTTTGTAATTCAAACGCTCACACGTCCTGAAAAATAAAATGTCTATTTATATGCTAAATAATCTTGAAGGTTACTTTATTAATTTTTTTGCTACTATAGTTATCCTACAAATTCACCCATTTAAGTATCTCATCTCCCCCCCTCCATCCTTCAGTCTCTCTCACACATCCCTTTATTGTTGTTTGATAAAAGTCTCGCATCCTCTTTAGTTTTTTTACTTCTGAAAATATTCTCTCCAGAAATGGCAGAAGCAAGTTTCTATGTGGGAGTCATAGGTAACACCCTTCTTCACACGCGTGCCCATATATGCGTCTTGGTAAACTCTCGATATACCTTACTGAGTTATTACCTTTAACTTGTGGTGACGCAGGAAATGTAATCTCTGTACTCGTCTTCCTCTCACCAGTGTCAGCTCTCTTCCTCTCTCTCTCTTTCTTTATCGGTTTTTTTTTAAAGAAGTAACAAAACTGATATGTATAATATATAGTTATTATTTCAATCATATTGATCATCGGTCCAAAATATAAAAAAAAAACAGGGAGACATTTTGGAAAATAGTGAAGAGAAAATCAACGGAGGAGTACAAAAGCTTGCCGTACATTTGCACGTTGTTAGGATCGTCGCTATGGACATATTACGGAATCGTCACTCCCGGAGAATATCTTGTCTCCACCGTTAATGGCTTTGGTGCTCTTGTTGAAATTATATATGTCTCTCTTTTCCTCATATACGCCCCTCCCCATCTCAAGGTTTTCTTTATATGTATATATGATATTATACTCTCCTTGTGTGCTTCTTGAATCTTTATAT
The DNA here is from genome assembly GCA_905132885.1 of Moricandia moricandioides. Classification (NCBI taxonomy): domain Eukaryota; kingdom Viridiplantae; phylum Streptophyta; class Magnoliopsida; order Brassicales; family Brassicaceae; genus Moricandia; species Moricandia moricandioides. Next base: position 189,915 of record CAJHQQ010000336.1, on the reverse strand, counting down.
TATGTGTTTCTTATATGATATATCTGGTTAGAATCTGCTATTATTTGATGCATTTTGTTCAGATTTGGATCTGGCTATTAGTCTTCTATATCACATTATTTTAAGTCAAGTTGATTAAAATATGTGATCTACCTAGTGATAAAGGAGTGTCTTGTAGACATTTAGGAGTTCCATTTTTATTAGAATAAACTATTTATATCGTTTGGGTTCCCGTCAAAAACGAAACCACCTTTTTATTTAACTAAATGATGTGATCCACTTACTATAAGTTATACTAAAATGACCTGTTCTAATGTATCCACATATACAAAAGCGTTTGGTTGATATGATTTTTTTTTTCTTTCTTACAGTTAAACACAATCGTGGTGGTAGCAATGTTGAACGTCTTTTTCCCAATCGCAGCAATTGCGGCCACGAGAAGTGCGTTTAACGATGAGAAGATGCGTTCTCAATCGATGGGTTTCGTATGTGCTGGTCTGAACATTATAATGTATGGTTCTCCTCTTTCTGCTATGGTAAGGTCATCATTCTTAATAATATATGTCCACAACTTTATATTATATTTGATTATATCTATTTTATATCACTCACGTTTTGAAATAGAGAAGGTCCCCTTTTATGTCAACATCAACTATTCATCATTCAATCAGGCTGGTTACTTGACGTTATTCATATCAACTTGGTCCTTATTGAGTCCATTCCAAACAAAAGCTTAGCCGTCCACAATTAAAAACGACCCACCTGGTCTAAAGAATAATATTTTTTATACTAAAGCATAATGATTTATTTTGGTTTTGCAGTTTACTAACTCATTTTGTCTTTTAGTTTAGTGGTATTCGAATATTGTTGATAGTAGAATCATTTTGTTTCAGAGTTCAGGAAATAAGCTTAGTGGTTATTTTTGGTGGTAGTTGTCATTTTTAGTAACGTTAATATATGTTATTTCGATCATACAAGCAATCATAAACCAACTACCATATGTCATTTTATGAAGCTCACGTCTTTAAGAAAATCGTAGTCAGACGTCAATAATTTAATTTGTACGTCAATATATTTTGAGATAAAAACCAAAATAAACCTAAATTTTTTTTTGTTTCAAAAATAACACTAAAAAAAATGATCAAAATAAATTTTATTAAAAGATGTAAATATATATTTATACATTTGGGTTAACTAATCTAAACTTAGGGTTTAGTGTTGTAGGGTGGGGGTTTTGGAATTGAGGTTTAAAAATTAAAAAAAAATAAAAAATATTAAAATTTTCAAAATAAAAATGGTCTATTTTGGTCATTTTTTCTCTCAAAGTCATTTTTGTCACAAAAACTTTAAAAAGTGTTATTTGAGAGATTTGCCATATATTTTCATTTTTATTTAAATATATTTACAATTGCTATAGTATGTAACCCCATATGTTTATTAGTTTATCAGCTAATAATGCAAACCATGACTTGATGGGTCCATTAATTATGCATAAAAAATCTCAGAGAAAGAGATTCGTGTCATCTCATTTTCACATTTTGATAATATAATAGACTAATAGTGTTTGATTAATTTGCAGAAAACAGTAGTGACGACAAAGAGCGTAAAATACATGCCCTTTTGGTTGTCGTTTTTCCTCTTCTTAAACGGCGCGATTTGGGCCATATATGCTTCACTCCAACACGATGTTTTTCTACTTGTAAGTGTCGTTTAAGTTCTACTTTGCTATTTTACGGATCTACCTTACAGTCTCAAGAGGTTCCAGTCACTCCTTGTCTCTTGCTTTGGATATATAAAGAATAAAACTGAACTTTTTAAAACTATGTCAAAATTAATATAGAAATTCCGTAAATTAACACTAAATTAATAAATACCTTAACTAATAAATATTTTTAGGTTTGAGTTTGAATATTTTAAATTATATCTAAATTTGATAAGATACTCATATGATAAGTATTAAAAAGTATATACAAATATATGATCCTATTAATATCATATCATTATATTTTTCGAGTAAATGATGTTTTTTTAATCTATGTTTTCAATTCCATTAAGGTTAATGATTTTTTATCATCCATAACTATTTGTATGATTTGAGTTTTTTATTATTTGTCAGATTGTAAATGATAATATTTTTTAATTAATTTTTATGCTATTTTAGTGAATAATTAATAAATTAAAATTATTATTATTTCAATAATATTAATTTATAAATTTTACAACGATCTCTCTTCATATTCCAGCAATAATCCAAAATATTTTATAGTTTTGTTTGACACCCTACTCAACTCCATTGCTTCGTTTTCATACCAATTTACAGAAAAAAAAAAAGAAGAAAAAATCTCGATCTTTTGCACAAGAAAATAATTTTAAAAAGTTGTGGACTCCGAGTCTCCAACATTATTTTTGGTGAAACGTTTCAAAAAATATAATATTTTCTAAAAAGTGTCTCGTCTTAAATCAACAACTATTATTCGGTGGGGTCAGTTACAAATACGTCTTGTTGTAGATTTGGGATAGGCGTTGAATTCAATTTATGTTAACCTAATTAATTTCCATTTTGTGTGATTAAAATGAGTAGGTGCCAAACGGAGTGGGGTTTGTGTTTGGGACAATGCAACTCATACTTTATGGAATTTACAGAAACGCCAAACCGGTCGGTTCAAGCAAAGGCTCAAGTGATATTGTTGCAGATGAAGAGGAAGGCCTCACGTCACGTGTCCCTCTCCTCACTTAAACCCATTTTCTTCTTTTTATTAAATTTACAACAAGTTACCTTTGCGTTTTTATAAATATTAACTTTTATATTTTTTTGTTGCCATTATTGTGGTGTGCAATTTTGTGTTCTTGTCTTTTTCTTTGTGCCAAACTAGATTAAGTCGATGTCTTTTTTTTCTGTGCTATTTCCTGTAATAAATTATGTTACAAAGAGTTACTTAAAAAGTTGTAAGCCAAAACAAATATAGTACATTTTGTTGAAGCTTAGTAGTAAGTCTTATCTAAACCTTGTGATAAGTCCGTTATTCAAACGGAATGTACAATCCTTAGAGTGCCATGCCATCTAGTTTGCAAAACTAAAAACTCAGTTATCCAACTAGATTAGGCTAATGGTAGGCATGATACCCCTTTCAAAGATCAGTCATGCCCTCTAGTTTATATCCTAACTGGAAACAAGATTTTTTGAGATCTATGTACAATATAGTCCTTGCCACTACTTGACCCACTAAAGATATTCTCCTTCTCCTTTTGTGTTTGTATTTTGATTGGGACATTCGATAGGACCGACAATACTTCCACTACAAAAAGAGTTCTAAATACCGATGGTAACATTTATGGGTATCTCGTAGAAATTGGTTAATTCCGATGTGTTTCCGAGAAACCACAAGAAGTCGAAGTTTGGGTCTCGGAAATGAGTAATCATCGATCAATTGTCGGAAATAATTGAGAATATCACTTGTCAGAATTTCGTCGGGAATGGTTCTCGATAATTGCCGATGGTTTTCTGAGACAAAAAAATTGCCGGTCAAGTTGATGGTTCTTGGTAATTTCTGATGGTTTTCTGAGGTTACAAAGTTCTCACTCATGCACTCGTAAGCAATCGATTTTATTTCTCGGAAGTGGATCGGTAAATACCGACGTTGCACCAATGAATATGGTTTAACGAAAAGTGGTCGATGTCATTGCCGAAAGTAACAAAGGTGTATCCGAGAATAATGACATCGGAAATTATAAGGTTTGATCATCAAGAAAAATGTGGCCAAATCGATGCATTGAAACATAAACAATGTCAACAAAGTTTAACTTCTATTGAAACATAAAATATTTTAAAAAACCACAATTTCAAATCTCTTATAACATCCAGAAAACATAACTTGCAACATCTTACAAACCACATCCTAGAAACCATAGAGCATATTTTACAAACAAAAAATTTCATACAAATACCACGTTAGGCTTCAGAGGTGTTGTTAGAGGCTGCAACTTCTCTTGCAGCTTGTCTTGCAGCTTGGGACGGTGGGACATGATCAGGGTACATGTTTCTCATGACAGTATTCCAATACAGAGCATCTTCAACTTGTGAAGACAACTCATCACACTTAGTTGTAACTTAGACAAGCTTGGTTTGTGTCTCGAGATAGAGTTCTTTGTAATCTGGAGATTGAGTTTCATAAATTGGACCACTTGTGTGACAACCTGTCGCGCGGACCCATGCTCACAGCCTTGCAGAGCACCGACTCTAATCCCTCACCTGTAAGCCCCAACCTCTCTTTAGGTAGGTTATCGATGCGCTTGGCGTTCCTTAAACCCAAGACCTCACCCTTTAACAACTCTCCCACATGACAAGCTGTCACCAATTGATCTGCAGCTCAATTGGTGACAACTTTTCATGTGGGAGAATTGTTAAAGAGTGAGGTCTTGGTTTCGTGGAACGCCACGCACACCAATAACCTACTTAGAGAGTCAGTGAGGACTCACATTTGAGCAGTTAGGATCGGTTCTCTGCAGGGCTGTGAAGTTGGGTCCACGGGACGAGTTGTCACATAAAAGTCGAATTTTCTTGTAACAACTCGCTCGTGGGACCCAGGCTGGCTCTGCAGAACATCGACCGTAATTCCTCACCTGTGAGCCCTCACTGACTCCCCATGTAGGTTATTGGTGCGCTTGGCGTTCCTCGAACCCAAGACCTCTCACATTAACAACCCTCCCACAGGACGAGTTGTCACCAATTGATCTGTGTCAATTGATGACAACTTATATTGTGAGAGGGTTGTTAAAGGGTGAGTTCTAGAGTTAGGGTCGGTACCTGTAGGGATGTGAGCCTGGGTCTGCGGGACGGGTTATCACAACTTGGTTCACCGATATCCATTTTTCCATATCAAAACCGGCGACCATTTTTTGTTACATTAACCTCCTATAAATTAGAATATGACAACTAAAGTCAGAAAGCTAATTTATCTAAATTGTTAACAAAGAACTTACCGAATTGTAAATGGTATTTTTTCGGCTTGAGTGAGTTGGAGACCATCGGAAGTTTCTTCACCTTGGGTAATCTGTGTAAGTTTCTCTTCCTCAAGCGCTCTGCATCTGCGAGCAATATGCTCAGCTTTTTTGTCTACAAAAAGGCCATCAGATTTCTGCTTATGCATCCTTTCTATGAATCTTACCATATCCGGCAGTTTACATGTCTCTTCATCTCGCTAAAGAGAAAATGAAAATGAAGTTATATACGTATAGAAGATTAAAACTTAAATGATATAGAGAGACGTAAACACTACCATGTTTTCTCGCATTCAGGGATATGGACATAAACCTATAAGTGATCAGCAAATACCACATTCACTAGTAAGGATTTTTTTTCTCCCATGAGTTTCCTCAAATCTTTGCTTTCCACACCACTTGCATGCTTCCAAATTGATGTCATCTCTCCAAAAAATCATGGAATTATCTCTGCATACGTCAATCATTTCGTATGGTAGCCTAGTCCAGACACCATTTTTTGAATTTCGTAATATGATCCTGGTTCTAGATTATGTGCATGTATATAATCTTTAGCAAAATCTACAATTGCATCAACTCAATCCTCAGCCAAATTCCCTAATAGGGCTGATAAACCATCTTTGCATCCTTCATAACTAGAATCCTAGCCGCTTGTAAAATATCATAAAACTGCTTTGCTTCTTCATTTGGTTCCTCACCAAAATTAACCCTTTCAATTGTTTCACGAAACACATCTCTAGCTATGTCAGTGGTGTAGCCTCGGCTACGTGTAACACAAGTAATCTATTGATTCTCAGAATACCTAGATCAATTGTCTTCTTGAGATCGTTGAGAGTCGCTGCTCTATCCGAGAACAAGGTCAGAGTTTATAAAAGCTTAGAAAATATATTAATGCAAAAGAGTTGTGACCTTACAACGTTAAGGCATCAACTTATATAATAAACTAAAAACACCAAAGCCAATGAGAGAAAGGATTTATAACATATCCTTTGTCGAATAAGAAAAGTAAATAATCCTAAACGTAAAAGAAAAGAAATAAGGAAATCCTAAACTAAACCGTAATAGGATGTATGCTACATCAGGTCTCCTGGGGTAAGAAAAGATTCGTCCTCGAATCTTCGGGATCATCTTGTGGCACAAACGGAACCAAATGCTTCACATTAAAAACATCAGAACAACGAACATGTGGAGGGAGTGACAGTCGATACGCATTGGCATTGATTTTTTCCAAAATTTCTAATGGACCAATCTTACGTGCTTTCAACTTGTTATATTCATGAGGCGAGAAACGTTCCTTTGTTAAGATAGCCCATACCAAATCACCAACTTCAAATTGTACATCACGGCGATGACGATCCGCGGCTTCCTTGTAATTAGCCGATGTGATCTTCAAGTTGTCATGAACCAGTTTATGGACATGAGATACGTTGGCCACGAAATCAACAGCCTCACCGTGATCGCGAGTAGCATCCGAAATTAAACCAAGATCAATCGGTCCACGCGGAACGATCCCGTAAGCCACTCTGAAGGGACTGAAAGAAGTACTCCGGTTTACCGCGTGATTGAAAGCAAACTCAGCCTGGCAAAGAATAGAATCCCATGTCCGAATATGGCTACCTACCAAACATCGTAGCATGTTGCCTAAAGAACGATTAGTGACTTCGGTCTGTCCATCCGATTGAGGGTGATATGCAGAACTCATGTCCAGACTTGTGCGAAGTAGCTTTCAAAGTGTACGCCAAAAATGACTCAAGAACCGTGAATCTCGATCTGAAACAATAGATAAAGGCAGACCATGGAGACGATATATTTCACGAAAGAAAAGATGGGCTACCATGACTGCATCAGTTGTCTTTTTGCAAGGAATGAAGTGCGCCATTTTTGAGAATCGATCGACAACAACAAAGATTGAGTCGAAACCATGCTGAGTACGGGGAAGGCCAAGAACGAAATCCATACTGATATCTGTCCAGGGTTGTGTTGGAATTGGTAGGGGCATATATAATCCTCCGTTCGAAGCATGACCCTTCGACGTTTGGCAGACTACACAGCGCTCCACAAAGCGAGCCACATCGCGACGAAGCGACAGCCAGTAATAAGAATCAAGCACGAGCTTAAGAGTATGGTCACGGCCCATATGACCCTCGTTATGCAATTCTTGAATGATGCGCAAACGCCAACTGCCTTCTGGAATACATAACTTGTCTCCGCGAAATAGGAAACCATCGACGATGACATAATCGGACCGGCTATGGGACTGAACTTCCAACCAAATCCGGCCAAAGTAAGAGTCTGTGGCGTAGAGCTCGGCTATAGAAGCCAGACCAGGCACCATAATGTGAAACGTAGCGAGCAATGTATGTCGTCTGCTGAGGGCGTCGGCAACTTTATTTGTTTTCCCCGACTGATGACGTATGACGAAAGTAAACTGCTGCAGGTAGGCAATCCAAGAAGCATGGTGAGATGAAATCTTAGATTGACTATCCATGTGTTTCAATGCGTCATGATCGGTGAAAAGGATAAATTCCTGATGAAAAAGATAATGACGCCAATGGCGTATAGCTTGAATAATGGCATAAAACTCCACATCATAAGTACTGTATCGTACACGAGAACCTGATAACTTTTTGCTATAATAAGCGATTGGACGTCCTTGCTGGCTAAGGACTGCGCCAATACCCATCTGACACGCATCACAATGGAGTTCAAAAACCATGGAGAAGTCCGGTAATGCTAAGATTGGTGCAGAGATCAAGTGTTCTTTAATGGTTTGAAAAGCCGAATCGGCTGCTGTAGACCAAAAGAACGTCGATCCTTCCATGCAATCCGTAAGTGGTGCTGTTAAAGCACTGAAGTTACGCACAAAACGTCTGTAAAAGGATGCCAAACCATGGAAGCTGCGCACCTCAGTCAGAGTTCGTGGTGTTGGCCATGATTTGATAGCTTCGATCTTGCTCGGGTCAACTTGCAATCCTTCGGTCGAAACGATGTAGCCTAAGAAAAGGACCTGAGACGTTCCAAAGACACATTTTTTTCTAGCCGCAAACAGTTGTTGTTGTCGTAGAACTTGAAGGACATCTCGGAGGTGAGTAAGATGACTGTCCAAGGACGAGCTGAAGATCAGGATATCGTCAAAGTAAACGACGACACACTTACCAATGAAAGGCTGTAGAGCTTGATTCATTACTCTCGTAAAAGTGCTTGGTGCATTAGAAAGGCCGAAAGGAATGACTAACCACTCAAATAAACCCTCACGTGTTTTGAAGGCTGTTTTCCATTCATCGCCAGGACGTATGCGAATTTGATGGTAACCACTTTTTAGATCCAATTTAGAGAAGATGGATGCACGACCGATTTGGTCCAAAAGATCGTCAAGCCGAGGAATCGGGAACCGATAACGGACGGTTATTTTATTAATTGCTCTGCTGTCTACACACATTCGCCATGAGCCATCTTTTTTTGGGATGAGGAGCGCTGGAACGGCAGTAGGACTGAGGCTTTCGCGAATGTGGCCCTTTGCGAGCAGTTCTTCGACTTGTCGACGCAACTCGTCATGCTCCAGGGGACTCATTCTGTAGTGGGGGCGGTTTGGGAGAGCTGCATTCGGCATGAGATCAATATGGTGTTGGATATCTCTTAAAGGCGGAAGTCCGGTAGGAAGGTCGAGAGGAAAAACATCTTCAAAGGTAGCTAGCAATGAATCAATTTCCATGGGAACCTCCTGATTAGTAGGGGACATAATCGGAGATGCAACCAGTGGCCATACTACTTCAGTCTCTCGTAAATGTGCTTCAAACTCGGCCTTGGGAAGAGTGAGAAGAGTCTGACCCGTTTTTGGAGTTGTAGTAGTGGTTGTAGATGTTGCAGGAAGATCATCCGTTGGTGAATATTCCGGGGACGGAAGCAAAGTGATTGTCCGACCCTTAAATTCAAAACTATAAGTATTAGTCTTTCCCCTGTGTGTTGTGTCTTTGTCGTATTGCCAAGGTCACCCCAGAAGAAGATGGCAGGCGTCCATGGGTACAACATCGCAGCAAACAGAATCAAGATATGCTCCAATAGAAAAAGACACCATAACTTGGCGTGAAACAGTTATTTCCACGTCCTTGTTGAGCCAGGCAAGTTTATAAGGCGATGGATGAGCGATGGATTTGAGGTCGAGTTTCTTGACAGCAACTGCGGAAATAACATTAGCGCAACTTCCCGAATCTATAATTATTTTGCAGATTTTCCCATTAATAGTGCAAGTGGAACGGAACAGAGTTGTTCGTAGCTAAGATTCCTGAGCTGAGCGAGGCAACATACAATTTCTTCGTAATACTAACGTGTGTGACCCTGTGTCGCCTGCAATGAACTCGTTTTCAACCTCTGGATGATCGTCTGACTTGTAATTGTCATACTTGGGTTCCTCATCAAGGTTAGCATCGTGGTTAAGCAACCCACGTTTTGACTGCTGAGGACATGCGGTTTGTATGTGACCATTCTCGCCACAAGAGAAACAACGCAAGGCACCCGTCCGTGCGAGACGAGGTCGAGCGACCGGATCATGCGCCTGAGCGGATGTAATCCCCGACCGAGTATTATTTGTAGCTCGGTTTGCTCTGGGATCGCTTGGTGAAGCTGTAATAGCGTCGCTGGTATAAGATGTAGATGCTCGGGAACGATTGTTAGAGGTTCCCCAAGATGAGCGGTACTGTAATTCCATTGCCACAACGCGTTGATGTGCTTCGGAAACTGTAGTTGGATTGAACTGTTGCATGGCAATCTGCAGTTGGTAGCGTAAACCTCCAATAAATCGTGAAATAAGTTGATCTTCAGTTTCGATTAGGGACGTATGGGCAACCATATTGAAGAAATCAGTTGCGTATTCGTCCACTGGTCTCGATCCTTGTCTTAAGGACTGGAGTTTGTTGTACAGAGTGCGTTCATAATTGTATGGAAGAAAAGCGCGGCGCATATGTTTCTTGAGACGTTCCCATGAGTTGATACATTGTTTTCCTGCTCGCCTCCGTGACTCTTTACTCTGTTGCCACCATGCCATAGCTCTGTTCCTGAAGCGCGAGGCGATAAGAGGCACACATTGATCCTCTGGAATGCGTTTGAATTCTAAAATTTCTTCAATGGCACTCAACCAATCTAGGAATTCCTCGATACTCAGGTTTCCCAAGAATTCAGGAATCTCAACCCGAAACCCGGAATCCCAACGTCTTTCTTCAAGCTGATGTTCTTGTCGATTGAGTTGATGATCAGCTGGAGCGGCGACACGGTTTTGGTTGTGATGGTTATGGGGGTTCGCAAAAAGATTTTCGGCTAAGTCATCATCAGAAGGGTCTTCATCGCGATGTTGGTTACCGGTAATATCCTGCGGTTGATGGGGAACTGCTTGTGGTGGATTGTTTTGTTGTCGTTGTAAAACTGTTGTGAGGGCTGTTTCGACGGCGTGAAAAAGAGTATCATGAAGACCGGTTGTAAAATTTTCCAACGTGTTTCAGAGTTCTTCTTGTTGTTCTTCAATAGTTTGTTTGCGGGGAGGCATAATGGTTTGGTGAACGTAATGAAGCGTACAGTGTTTTGCTGCGGAAGTCACAAGGATCGTGGATTCTGATTAAGAAATCAAAAACCAAAAGTCTCTGATACCAACTGGTGTAGCCTCGGCTACGTGTAACACAAGTAATCTATTGATTCTCAGAATACCTAGATCAATTGTCTTCTTGAGATCGTTGAGAGTCGCTGCTCTATCCGAGAACAAGGTCAGAGTTTATAAAAGCTCAGAAAATATATTAATGCAAAAGAGTTGTGACCTTACAATGTTAAGGCATCAACTTATATAATAAACGAAAAACACCAAAGCCAATGAGAGAAAGAATTTATAACATATCCTTTGTCGAATAAGAAAAGTAAATAGTCCTAAACGTAAAAGAAAAGAAATAAGGAAATCCTAAACTAAACCGTAATAGGATGTATGCTACATCAGTCAGCACCACTATCTTCTTCCATAGTCATTGTATTTTCTTCTTATATAGCCATATCTTCTACTCTATGATTTCCACACTCGCCTCTGTTAACATGACTATTACTAGGAAATGTTCTAAAATCCTCTCCATGTGAAACCTATATATAATACCCGAGTGTGAATTCATCCCAAAACAAATTCTTCCATACAGTTTCTATATTAATGAATTTTTCGTTCTCACATTTGATACAAGGACAACTCATTTTACTTTGTTCACGATAAATATCTTAATTCGTAGCAAATTACATCAACCCGGTAAGACCTTCCTTGTATTTCGTCTTGATTTCACCGGTGACTTCATCTTCACGATTGTACATCCACTCATGAACTTTGTATATATTGTGATAAGGAATTTCAAAGAAAAAAGACTATGTGTCTCAAAATTTACTTGACTTTTTCTTGCACACTTTTTTTAGAATCTTTTGTTTCTTTAGATCGATTGTAATAAGAAGAAAGATACAAAGGAAAAAAATGTCTGAGTTATTTTCTGCCATAATATTCTCACCTATAACAATTTATTATCTACCTACTTATATACAATAATTTAATCTTATGTTATTTGGCTTTTGTCAAGCATACTTCGTTTATGCTTTTCCACGACTTACCGATGATATAAAGTCCACGTTAACTTCCTAGAAAAATCCAAAGAATAATTCCAACAACATCCCCACCTTAAAATTTTGTCAAAAATCAGTGATATAATACTGACAAAAATCAACTTGATATTAGTTTCCGAAAAAACGGTGACGAATGATTCGGAGGAGATTCTGACTTTGAGTTTTCATTGGAAATCTCCGATAAATTACTGAGTCAACTCGCCTTAACTTTAACTTCCGACGAAACCATGACAACTAGTTCCGACGCCATTCCTATCCAAAGATTTTGTTAGAAATCTCCGATAAATTATCCACTAAAATTTCCTTTCCTCGCTTTTGTCTCGGTAAGTCGTCAATAACTTAACGACAAGTATATATCTCAGAAAATTTTGTCGAAGTCAGTGATGATTTCTTGTAGTGCTCTTTTGTTCTCTGCCATCATAACCATGTTATTGTATTCAAAACGACCAACTGCAACTGAAAGGCAAAGGAAGGAACCCTACCCTCAACTCCATGAGGAGTCAAATAGCGGTTGAGTCGCTTATTCCCTCAGTTTCACGAGATTCATAGCTGATTGGACCAAGAAAGGGTCATATAGGTTTAACTCGACTAGTCCCCTAAGTAGCACACATTATACACCGTATTCTACAAAGAAGAGACTATTTACATTGTATTAAACTCTTAGTTGTCTAACCAAGACTATAGACACAAAAAGCAACCATGATATGATACTACTTACATAATTCTTTGTTGTTTTTGATATTGTAAAGAAAAACTATAAAATGGGACAAAATATATAATTCAACAACGAAATTATCTTGTTTTATTGACGTTTTAAGCTAATTTAGCTATTCCATCATATGTTATATTTTCTGGTTAAAATGATAAAGTGTCGCAAATATTAAATTTAAAACATCCAAATCTCTTTTATAAGGCAAGTCAGCATATATACGAAACACTAATTATTTTAAACTGATTAATATTTTGTTTATTTTACTTCAACTCTCCAAAGTAAATAGACAAAGTGACAACAAACGGAGTCATGACAATCCCCTACGACACTGTCTCCCGTAAAACAACCAATCAAAATACTCAGAAAGGCTTGGCTTTGTTTTTCAAAAGCATCTCCCTGAGCTCCGCTGGATCAATCTCATACGCACAATTAGAGGGTTTGTAGTATCCCATGACTAGATCTGGAGCCCACGAAGAATGTGCCTCTTTATTTTCTCATTGTTCTATCTTCCCCACCGCAATTATGGTGGATCCTCCCTTACTGATTCATGGTGTTGTCGCAACGTAAATTCTCTTCGTATCCAACAACATGATTTTTTTTTTAAATATTAATACAACGTAAGATTTATGTTTTTCCAAACCATACCTGAAGACGATGGAACCAGAAAGGCTGTTGGATGTGGAGGAGCAAAGAGATTTGACGGCGCTGGAGAGTGAACGAGCTGCCATTTTCTTATTTAGATATTTTAATACTTGTTATATAATAGTATAGTATATATGTCAGTCAAATGTTGGCTACAACAAAAGACGTTATGTTCCTCTTTTGCAGTAGCCGTCGGTGCTAAGCCGCCGTGAGAATCTCCGGTGATAGTTTTGTAGAAGTCTTTATTAGAGTTTATGGTGTTTATATACACAACGGGAGGAAAATAGTTTGGGTTCATGGGCCTTTATGTGGGCCCATGAGTTTCTAATAATTGTTGCCCAAGTTAGTTTAGGTGTAAAGGTGGCAAACTATGAAATGTACGTTTACAAGAAATAACGTCATATGATAACCTGATTGTATTGAAATTTGAAACACATGAAAGGATGTCTCCCATAATATGCAGGTGAATGGTTTGTGATAATACCATCATTGTATTATTGCTCTGAGTCAAATTCTCATATTACATTACGTTGCCATGGGGAGAAATGATACTTTCATCAAATGCTAACAAAATTGGAGAATAACCAAGTATTTTCGATACAGAAGATCCGATGAGGGTCAGTGAGATATGTTGATGATTTATACGATGATTGCATTAACAATGATTATGGAACCACGCTGATCACGTTAATAGGGCATCACGCTGCTTTCATCATCATGCTAATATCATCAAGACATTGATCGCGACATTATGCCTATTTAATTAACGCGTTTAGCACACCATCACACCAATCGCGTCATTATGCCATTTTTATCTACATATCAATCGCGTCAATACCACGAACTCGTCATACAAGTCCACTCATCATGGTTTGTTCATAACAGCTCGTCCATGATGATATGTTTACTAATAATTTTCCTTGATAGCTAATCAACAAACGTTTCATCAATGTCCACACAAATGGTTTGCGCGCCGTCCTCAGAGTAAGAAGTTTGATTGGAATAAGAATACATCTACGACAACACGTCTGCGGCAGTCTGTCTACGACACCTCGTCTATGACAGTCTAAGCATGACATCTCGTTTATAAGTTTTGTTCACTACTGCAGAAACTTAAGCAACCACTAATTTGGTGAAAGGTTTAGACACTTGTTTCTAAGAGGATTTTTTTTGTTTATGCTTAAATCTAATCGAATAACCATGAATTTTATAGCAAGTATCCACCGTATGTCTTGTGTATCCACAATGACTTCATATTGATTTATGTTGTTGCTTATTAACCTGATGCATTTGTGTTGCATTTACTGCATCTTGCATCGGTACTGAAGAGGAACTAACAACAAATGCAAAGGCATTGTGAACAGGATTGATTTTTCTCTCTCGATGATCTTAATCCAGTAAGTTGTGTATCTCATACAACTCTGGTACATGTTTCTTCATGTTAATTTGACTCCTAATCACAAAATATGAATCATTCAATCTAGCCAAAAACTTGACCACCTTTGCGTGTTTAGTTTTTGTGTCAATTGCCTTACAACAGTCACAGTTGTGACACGTTTCCACACAATTTGCACCATCAAGTTCATCCCAAAGAGTCTTGAAAGTAGTATAGTACATAGATATGATCTTGACAAATGTGTGATATAAAACCGTGATGTAAGATCTTTCAATATCTGTGAAGCATCATTAAAAGGCAAAATGCTTTTGTAAATTTGCTTAGAAATTTAATATCCATGACTTCACCATCAAATTGCATCTTGACCAAGGTCGGGATGAGAATAACTTGCCTTAACTATAGATCCATCTATGAACGCGATTTTTTTCTTCGAATCTAGAGCTATAATCATTATAATACACTAGTTATCGTAACTCAAATCATCAAGTACCTCATATATGATCGCTAATCTTGAATTGTTGCCATTTGTAAGATAGAATGAAGAATCAATGTTATCCGGAGATTCTTAGAATTGAACTATGATTGTTGTTGTGGAGGTTCCGGAGTATTCGATCTACGAGCTGATGATGTTGCGTGATTCACTCTTCGTGTTAATTTGCGAACGATCACCATTGTTGCTTGTTAAAAGCTCCAATTTTAAATATATAATAATGGGCAAATCTCTCAAATAGTCTCTTTTGAAGTTTTTGTCACAAAAATAGAACTTGAAAGTAAAAATGACTAAAATAGATCTTTTTATTTTGAAAATTTTAATATTTTTAATAGTTTTAAATTTTTAAATCTCAACTCCAAAACTCCCACCCCATAACTCTAAACCTTAAGGAGGGGTTAGTGGGAGATTGATTTTAAAAGATTTTAAGAATTTTAAGATTCTATTGTTATTGGTAATATGATTCTTAAATTTCTAAAAAGTCTTGTGTTATTGGTGTGTTGATTTTACAATTCCATATAAATCTTTTGTTATTGGTAAAATGATTTTCTAAGTCAATTTAAAATCTTTTGTTATTCTAAAAGTTGAGTATTTTCTGATTTACTAATTCTATTTAACTATGGTGTTATTGGAACAATGATTCATTACCTTTTAACTCACTAATCATAACTTTCAAAATATTAGACTTAACCCATGTATTTTCAAAGTTGAGATGACAAAACTAATCTCTATTTATCAAACATGCATATACGTAAGAGAGAACCAAAATTTTTGTTGAAGCTAATTCACGATTATTCCACGCCCAAATAGCAATGGAGAATACTTGCATGCTATCTTGGAATCAATCACACTATTGAGGTAGAAAATCATTTCTCTAGACAGTTGCTGTTAAAAGAGGTTCCACAGTCACACAACAACACATCAAAATGATAAATCCAGAAAATAACACATCATCTCACATGAAAATGAGTTATAAATTATTGAGAAAACTAGAAGCAGAGAAATTATTTTATTGATATATCTCACCATTAACGCTGACTTCCAGCTTGTACAGCGTCATTCCACATACTAAAAGCTATTGTGTCTCTCCAGTTGTTAGCATATTCTCTTTGTTGAGATTCAAGAGCACCCACATGTACAACTTCTTCAAAGTTTGCTTGGTCATTATTTGGGGTGATCACTTCCTCTGGAAAAGCATCAGACCGACAATGCTTCCGTAGAAAGTTATGTAATCCATCACGAGCTAAAACCAACTCTGCTTGTGTTGTAAAAGAAAAAGGAGGTGCTGACTTGAAAATCAAAAAATGAGATTTGAAAATACCAATTATTCGCTCGATTACGTTTCTCAAAGACGCATGCCGCAAATTGAACAACTCGTTTTGGTTTTTAGGATCACGGCCTTCACCTCTAAATTCTTGTAAATGATAGCGAGTACGTCTGAATGGAGCTAAAAACTTTTGACGATTTGCAAATCCACAGTCAACCAGATAAAATTTCCCTGAAATTAAATTTATAAATGAATAAAAATCATGTACAAGTATAAATTGTTTACAACAACTCAAGCACATACCTTCTGGAATGATTAATCTGCTACCATGCCTCGTCAATGCATTACTTAAAATTTTTGAATCATGAGCTGATCCTTCCCATCCACTAAGAACATACATGAATTCCAAATCAAAGTTGCAAGCCGCAAGGACATTTTGTGATATAAATCCTTTGCGATTACGATAGCTTGGAACATTAGAAGTTGGTATCATTGCAAAAATATGTGTACCATCAATAGCTCCAATACAATCCTATAAAGATTAAAATAGTGATTTTCAAGGAAACAATTAAACCAAAAAACTTATCTTAACTTAGTTAAATTTTATATGTACCTTGAAGTAGGGATAAAATCTTGTGCTCTCACTTATCTTTGTAGCTGTTGTAACTCCAGGCTTTACCATCAAATCAGGTGCTAAGGTATTTAATGCTCGCAAGACCTTGTGAAAATTTTCACTGATAGTGAATTTTGATCTCTTGAATGTGTCTTTTGTGTATCCATATTTTGAACCTTGACCAACAATAAGTAAAAATGTGGCCACCATTTCTTCAATGCATATATTCCGGGTATCTCGTAGACCTGTCTTCATTCTAATAAGATCACAAAACTTTTCAAATGAGCTTGGATACATGCGATATAGTGATCGAAAGTGCTCCGGCTCCTCTTTCAAAGCATTTTGAATGTAATCATAGCCAATGTTAGTGATTGGCCGACGAACGGGGAGTTGTATGTGATTGTCACTCCTCACATAAGCTGTTGCTATATTATTTAACATCACCAGCAATATGTCTAAATCTGACTCATCCTCTTCTATTTGGTTTTCTTTTATCTCAGCATACGTTTGTTCGTCTTCTTCAAAGGTGCTCTCCATGACAAAACACCTAAAAAAAATTACTATTTATATTAATAACTAAAATACATGAAGATTATTAAAAAACTAATAGACTAACCAAGACACTAACAATAAAGTTACATAGATCATCTACCGACACAAACAATAAAATAAGCTATGTGGTATAACAACAGCATGACATCATGTTTTGCTAAAAGCAAAAAAAAAAAATTAAAACCCCATCATATATTAAACTAAAACCAGTCTGGTATCTATAAATAATAAAATCGTAGTCTAGAATGATTGTAAAGAAATAAAAAAAAACAGTCTGACACAGATATAATAAAAAAAAGATCAATCGTTGTTAACATTGCTTTAGATCCACCCATAGCGTTCTTCTACGAACATATCAGTGAAGACATCTTTCATTCCTAAGGAATAGATAAGGGTCACAGCTTTAAATTTGATACGCTCATCCAAATTAGGAACCTCTTTCATATCATCCCAAACACTATTTTTCTTCTTTTCAGCTTCTCTTTTTTCAATTTCTTTTGTTGTCTTTCTTCTCTCTGTTGTATGAAATTAAGGATCTTGCTGGTCATCATTACCATAGAATCACTTTGATCACTGTTTATCTCAACTAAATTGCTAGATGCGTCTGTCCGAGATCGTTTTCTCGAGACAAGTTTTTCCACACGCCTTTTGACAACATTTTCTGGGGATGGTTGCTGAGCATAAACATCATCATTGATGTTCTCAAAATTCAAGTTTTCTTGTACTTGACTGTCACCAGCCTTGAAGGTGCGAGCATCCGTGGTATCACCCAAGCCAATTGAAGAACTACCATTAGCAGTTGCACAATCAAAAATGATTTTCAAATCATGAAACTGTTCACTAGAGTCGTATCGTAAGAATTTGTGATTTGGATGTTCCTACAAAAAAACATATACTTAAAATACAATAAAAATTATTATAATAATACATTAGTTTATGAATTTATGTAAACCTATATAAGCAAGTGATCCTTGTTCACGTAAACTAGATCACGTGCATATATTATTTTATGTCATAAACTAAATTATATCTAACAATAACCTTGTAATTCAACAACATATCTAATAAATTTCTGAAATGATTTTGTGAAATAAAGACATACCTTTAAATATTCATTTCATACTTCGTTAGAGGCCACAAATCTTTTCATGATAGAATCCCATCCAAAGCCCGAACTATTGTTTAGAAGATCAACATAACATTGATATTGAGCCTTCAAGAACTTGATTCGGCTTAGGTAGTGCTTGTGGGTTTTTTGGCATCCAAGTCTTTCGTTCAAGACTGGTAGTATTTTATGTTCCACCGTTGCTTTGTTCATTATACCGTTATTGTCACGCCATCCACGTTGAATTCCCTCCACAAGCAATTCTATCAAAACTTTGGTTTCCTCAGAATTCCATAGGCTATATTGATTTTTTTCTTTATCACCCATTGCAATCTTATGTGAAGTTAATCATTATTAGTAAGAACATGCACAAAAATATTTATCACAAACAAACAGTTAAACATCAACGCTTTCGCTACTAGTCTAAACAAAAATAAAATAATAAAACCAAACTGTAGCTTAAAAGCAACACAAATAACAACCAAATCATCTTAATGCATAATATAGTGAAAAACAGTGAAATATATCATAAAAAGAGAGATAAAAAAAAAAAGAGAACCAGAGACTTGTATTACCTTGCAAGTTCTTAGGAGTGAATAAAACGCAAAGAACAATTATCATACGCTCATTTTCTTTATACACAATTGAATATACCTTATTTTGAATTTATTATATGGAAAATAGATAAACAGTAGTAGACAAAAGTTAATATAAATCCTAATAAATCATCGCCGATCAAACAAAAGAATATATGGATTTTATAAATATGGAAAGACATATTGTTAGAATCAATGAATATCTTTACAAAGTTAAAATCTTATTGATTTTTGAAATCATTGTGAATTAGCTTCCCACTAACCCCCCCTAAGTTTAGATTAGCTAACCCAAATGTATATATCATTTAATAAAATCTATTTTGGTTATTTTTCTCTTTGGGTGCTATTTTTGGGACAAAATATTTATTTGGTCTATTTTGATCGTTTATCTCTATAATAATCCGAGATATAACTGATCTTCCACGAAAAACGTCTAAAATCGATCACAGAGTCAAAAGAAAAGTTCAATGGAGAGAATAGTCGAAGAACTTAGGTCACTCTAATCCCATAATAGAATGTGAGCTTAAATTCGAAGAAGACATGAAAGGGGTAACTGAAGATTCTGTTAGCTTAAACATTCTGTTACACATATACACGGTTTATATAGCGGTTTAACATCCGGTTTACACGGTTTACATTTATCCTAACCATACTCTAACTGAATGGTTTAGTGTAACCAAATAACGAGATGCTCTGTACTTCCTCTGTTTCTCACTCTCACTCTAATAACCTCTGCTTCTTAAGCTGAGTGAAAAACTTTAAAGTTTGATCAAATCAACAAAGGAAACCAAAATAGCATAATAGCCCCAAGCAACGTTAGTCAGCTCGTAGTTTCAGAATCTCCTTAGCCGTTCTTAGCCGGAAGTATGGCATATGCTCCTGTGAAAAGAAGCAAAACAAGACACAATAATTATTGTATCAAATCTTAGAATACGCAAAGAATATAAACTGCTTAAGAGATACTAATTACATAAAAATTCCAGACAACCAGTTTACTCTTATCTACAATCCCTTGAAGCACGAGGGATCTGGATTCTGATAGCTTACCTGGCTGAAACATAACCCTAGACCTCTACTGAAAAAGTCCATGTACTTGAGCATAAACATTCCACAGTCATACCTGACGAATATACAATATTGCAACAAAAATAACAATATAGAAGTTAGCACAGTGCTCAAACAGAGGAGATAGAAGAATAATTAAGCACATATATTTTTTTGGTAGATTCCAGCCATTCAGAAGTGTGTTTAATTGGTCAGTTTTTGGCTGTTTAGTTCCGCTATGCTGATTAGTTTAGAACCTAGTGTATTAGAATGTGCTTGTGATTCGACACCACACCATGAAGACAATGATATTTTTGAAACAGCCCAGCAGGAAACTATGAAAATCATGACTTGTTTTCTGGTGAACAGTTGCTCCAATAATCAAAATTCATATCAACTAAATCTCTTTTATCAATCTCAAACTAGGTCAATAGTTCATTTCACATACATAGCAAGTTCAAGGATAGTCATGTACCCATTTTGTTGTTGGGGAAGGTCTTCAACAAATTCCATTTCCCACGTACTAACATCAATGTCTTTTCCACTTTTTTCCTTAGCTTCATCGCCCAAGTATTTTGCCTGAAGCACACATATCACAGCATCAGGATATTTTTTTGATATCAAAATGCAATAACAGCTTCTCGCATCTCCAAGGTGTCCACGGACAGAGTTTAGTATCAAGAAATAATAAGCTGTATTATGATAAACATTCACTTCAGAACCATCCATTGCATAGGTGAATTGAGAAAGAGTTTTCCAGATTTTAGTCAGCTTTGTTTTTATGTGTGAGTATGATAACTGAGATGTATCCAGAAGAACAGAAGGATAGATTATAGTACGTTCATTAGGTCTTAAGCATCTGATATCCCTCTAATGACTCCAGTACGTCAATAAGAGACTAAGTAAAAAAAGAAATGAGAATTGGAAACTAAACTATACCAGAGCATTCAAAATCTTAGAATCAACTCCATTTAGCGAATCGAGATACAAGAACTTGCGATCCCTGTTGTTAATAACTGCTAAAGTCCAATGTACACCCCTGTGGATGGGAACAAATACCTGCACAGGGCAAATACTAGTTTAAAAATAGCTAAATTGGACTAAACTTGTAAAATTAACAAAGGGAATCTAAACAAGTTCTTCGAAAAACTTACCATGTCACAGTCAATCAGAGCATATCCCAGCTTTCTCTGCGTAGTCCATCTTCTAACAGCTTTAAAATTATAGCCAGAGTCGCTTACCAGCTGAACGAAAGTCAACGCCATTCATGTTATACAGAAGATAAGAAGATCCATACTGTTCTTACGAATCATGTGAGCACATAAAAGAAAACAAACCTTTTTATAGAAAAAGGTATTGAAGAAATGACACTTCAAATAATTTTTGGGCTCTCTAGTTTCTCTTTCTTTGAGAAGTTCAAGGTAGACATTGATAACCTAAAAACCAGAAAAGGAATACATATGTTATTTAATAGCTCTTAATGATGCAAAATATTAGCACGAGGAACCAGTTGTACCTCGTCATTTAGCCATGCACATGGTGTAAGGCATTGTAGAACTTCTCCAGTAATATCAATGTTTGAACTTTCATGAGTCACCAAGACCTTTCTCCTAAGAAAAGAGACACACATTTGGTTAAACTGATAAATCACTAAAAACATGCTAGAAGCCTCTTACAGAACCACCATACCTGTTTCTCCCAGAAAAGGCACGGTAGACTTCAGCCTCCTCCTCCTTTGTGAGTGGTATAAAGGGTTCGTGAGGTACCTTCTTTAGATCAATACCACAACAATACAAAAAAAAAATAGTTAACAACAAGAACTTTATCGGCATGAGGAATCTTCTTATAAAACATAGTAAGGATCTAGCTGCAACTTTATTGGCAATGAGGCAAACGAGCATTGTACTATTTCCCAGGCTATACTACAGGACTGTAGGCAATAACATCATATGCATCTTAGAGAGAATGAATCCAAATATAGGAATGAGACAAACAAGCATCCTATATGATCCTTCTCAAAGTAAGAACCCATTACTACTTCCAGTCCATACTACTATAGGCAATAACATCATATGCATTCTATAGAGAATCAACCCAAATGGAGAAAGGACATTAACTAACTCCATTTCTAGTAAGAAAAATACCAAAGGAATTACCTTGATAGGCTTCTCTACAGGCTTTGGACGAGACTTGCGAAGCTGTGACAAGCGCTTCTCATTAAACAAAATCTCAAACCCCAAAGCTTCCAACTTTAAATTCCGCCTCTCAGAACTTTGCAAAAGCTTCCTATAGGCTTCGAGGCTCGAAGCATCAGTCGTCTCCTCTGTACCTAAAGACAACGAATCAAGCATCGTACTAGTATCATCAACTCTCACGTTTTTAACATCTGCAGAAGGAGTCTGAAGATTCTCCTCCTCATCATCATCACAATCAATAACTTCAACCTTCTTCTTCTTCTCCTCCTCCTTCTCCACATCACAATCAATGACTTCAACTGCATCTTCTTCCTCCAAATCGATGAACACTTTATCTTTGTTAAGGAACCTGAAAGCATCCAAAGCTGTTCTCTTAGCGTAATCATACTCGCGAGTGAAGAACTTCCCCTTCTCGCAGCAATCTTCAGGTTTCGCCTTGGGTGATGATCCGTATCTAATGTTTCCCTTGCTAGGAGCGTGGATTTCTCGTCTAATTGGAGCTTTGACGTCAGGATACCTGGAGATCCTCGAGGTTGAAGACGAAGCTGGATCTTGAGACATGATTCCTAAGGAGAATCTGCGTTTCTTCGGAGTTTGGAAATACGGTGAATAGCGTCGGAATTGAGCGGTGGATGGGTGATTGGAGTATAAGGAATCTTCGCTGCGCTTCCGGTTGATGGCGACGGCGCTCATATAGAGAGTCAAAAACTAAACCCTAGAGATTGGGAGATGGACGGAAGGAGAGAACCATAGGAGAAGAAGAGAGCAGAGTGATTTTTCTTTCCTTTTCTATTTGCATAATCATCAAAGATACAAAGTAAGATTTTCTTAAGGCATCAATGGAATAACAGTTTCTCATTCATCATGCTTCATCAAGCCCTATCGAGTTTTGCTAGGCCTGGAAAAAAAAAACTAAAACTCGAGATCCAAACCGACTGAAACCGAAAATCAAAATTTGTATTTGTTCAAAATATAAAAGGCAATTTGTTTTTGTCACAAAAAAGTGCTTAATGAAGAAAATGCTCAAAATATTTTATTAATTAACAAAAAAATATAAATAAATAAATAAATAACTAAAATAGAAAAAATATTTTGAATTATATGTTTTCAAATCTGAAATTTTTTATAGAAGATCTTTTTGAATTCTTTTTTTTTCAAATTTTTTTTTTTCAATTTTTTTTATGAAATTCTAAAATGCTTTTGAAAATATTTTTAAAATTTTCATTTTAAATTTTTTTTTTTTTTTAAATTTTAAACTTTATTCTCAAACCCCTACCTTTAATTCTAAACCTTAAGAAGTGTGTATTTAACCAAGAATTTTAGGTGATTTGTATAAAAATGACAAATTTATTGTTATTCAAACTTGAATTTCAAAAATTTATTTAAAATCCACTATTATTGAACTTACATTTCATAAAGTACTCAGAAATCAATTGTTTTGAAAATATTTTAAGTTGAGTTTTAGGGGGTGTATTTAATCTACAGTTTGAAGTGATTGCATTTTTAAAGAATTAGTAGATGATTTCAAGGCATTGAAGAGTTTTAAGTGATTTTTGTTAAAACACCCTAAAATATCACTTAAAACCATGAGATTTGAGTTTTTTTTTTAACTAAGAAACTTCATTTAAACACTCTAAAATCACTTAAAACTTTAAAACTCCACAACTTAAAATATTTTTAATAACAATAGATTCCAAAATACTTTATGAAATGTCAAATTCAATAAGAGTAGATTTTAAATAAGTTTTTGAATTTCATGTTCGAATAACAATAAATTTGTCATTTTTATACAAATACCCTAAAACTCTAAGTTGAGTACATTTCCCTTAAAGTTTTAAGTGATTTTAGAGTGTTTGAGTAGAGTTTATTAGTTAAAAATAAAAATAAAATTCAAATCTCATGGTTTTAGTTGATATTCCAGGACGGTTGAACAAAAATCACTTAAAATTCTCTAATTTCTAGAAATCATTTACAAACTCATTAAAAATCAAATCATCGCAAACTTTAAATTGAATATAGCCATATAAATTATTTAACTCCATTGATATAAGTGTATATTTATCCCTTTAATGAAATATTTTGGTCAATTTGATCTTTGAACGCTATATTTGTGACTAATATTTTTTAGGGTTGTCCTATAATATTTTTAATATAAAATATCTTAATGATCTGATCTTGTAAAGAGTTATAAAACATATTTGAATCTGAAATGTTATTAACTGGATTTTATGGATACTTTAAAAATGAATTTAAAAAAATGAAAAAAATCTGAAAAGCACAGGGTATTTAATCTAAGTTGGAGATGATTTGATTTTAAATGGTATTTTAAATGATTTCAATAATTTTCGAATTTAAAAATGATTTTTGTAAAACCCCTCTAAAATATTACCTAAAATTATGAAATTTGAGTTTTATTTTTTAACAAAAAAACTATATCTAAACAATTTAAAATCACTTGAAAACTTAAAACTTCCAAAGTAATATATTTTCAACAACAGTAGATTTATGAGAACTTTATAAGATGTTAAATTCAATAATAGTTAAATTTAAATGAGTTTTAAAATTCATGTTTGGATAATAGTAAATTTGTTATTTTTATATAAATCACCTAAAATTTTCACTTAAATAGATCTCACTACGACTCAAAGCTCCAAATTAGTATAAGTATTTAAAATTAAATAAGTGATTCAACTAGATGTTTATTTTAATATGATATCTAAAATTATATAAGCTTGGAGTGTTATAACCTGAATCTGAAATTAGTATTGGCTACATGTACTTTATTTTGCTTCCATATATTTCTAAAAATTTATTAAATCTTTTTTAAAAAAAAAAAAAGAAGAGATGAAGGAATAAAAGTCGTACGAGAGTCATATCCTCTGTTACCCCTATTTGGCATAAAAGTTAAGATCTAAACGACGTCGTAGCTGAAGACTGTTGGAAACGTGTCGTTTTCCATATCGAGATTTAGCGAACCGGAGAATACCATCTTCAATTTCGTAAAACCGAACCCACGAATGTGACCGTTAGAGCCAAACCTCCCCAACGGCTATTTTATCTTTTATATCTTTATAATCTATCCTTAAACCCCACAATAGATTCCCCCATAACAATTTTCAAATCACAATCTCTCTCTTTTCTCTATCTCAAAACTTCCATCAATGGCCCTAAGGAACATCGAAAACGCTCTTCCGATCTCACAGGAACGACCTAAGAAGCTTCCGAAACTCTCAAAGAACCCAGAGACTTGTCTGAACGAAGAAAACAACCTCGTACCTCCGCCTGAATCAACCGTTGACTACATCGCTTCAGAAAATCTCCAACCGTTTCCAGATCCGGAATCCTCTGTTCAGGTCAGATTCTCACCTGAAATCTATCTATACTAATCTGGTTTGAACGATCACAGATAGATTCAAATCTTTTGTTGTTTAATCTTTTGAAGAGATTACTGGAAGAATTAGCATCAAAGGATTGGATCAAAGTGTGTGAATCACTCAACTACACAAGGAGATTCGCTGTTTATCACTCTTCTCTATTGCTACCCATTTTGTAAGTTTCTTTCTTTCTTTCATCATCTTTGATTGTTCAGATTAGATTAGGTGTTGATGATTCGAATCTGTGTAGAGAAAAGCTTATGGTTGTGATGGTGAAAGCGATGAAGAACCCTAGAAGCGCCTTGTGCAAGACTTCGATTATGGCTTCTTCAGATATCTTCAAAGCCTTTGGAGAAAAGTTAACTCATTTGAAAACTATGGACGATCTGGTAACTTTTTTTTTTTTTTACTTTCTCAAGTATTTTAAGTAGGATCTGATTTGGGTAAGAGCTAATACATAATCTCAAACCAAAACAGTTATTACAGCTGCTAATGAAAGCTTCACAAGACAAGAAGTTTGTGTGTGAAGAAGCAGACAAAGCACTGAACACGATGGTGAACTCGGTGTCTCCTTTGCCTCTTCTGGTTAAGCTCAAGACTTATGTCCGACACAGTAACCCTCGTGTCAGGGCCAAAGCTGCCGTGTCTACTTCCAACTGTGTTTCTAAAATGGTATTTTTTCTACTTCTTGAAAAGTGTTTTACAATAGTTCTTGAATTGATAATTGATTTTTGTCTGTATATTAGGAGATAGAGGAGATGGAAGAGTTTGGGATGATTATGATTGCGCAAATGGCTGCGGATTTGTTGAGTGATAAGTTACCAGAGGCAAGGGAAGCTGCGAGGAGTATGGTGAACTCGGTTTACGAGAAGTTCACATGGAATGAAGAAGATGAAGAAGGTGAAGAAGGAAACAACAAACAAGAAGCTTGGAAGAGGTTTTGTGAGAAGAATCTAAGAGGGCTCAATGCACAAGCCATGATTAAGATCGTCTCATGAAGAAGAAATATCTTTGTCTCTTATGTGACATACGTATTCACATGATTGTAATAACAATGTTTTCAGTTTCTTCCAATCCTATTGGATGGCATCATCCTTTGATGAATGAATGTGCTTCGTCCTCTCTACAGTATGATCTCTTATTTTGTGTGCAATGAATGAATGTGCTTTGTTGAAAGCCTCCATTGTCGATTCATAATAATGCCTTCTCTTTGATGCAATAGTATTGCTGAAGCGACTTCATGGATACTGTGCATCAAAAGTTTTGAGCAATTTAGCTAGTAGTAATTTTTGTAATATTTTTATGCCACACGTTTTTCTGTTGGTCGTATTATGCTTGCAAACTGATGTCCTAACTTGTGATTGTTGTTACTGCCTCTTGTATCATCATTTATTCTAGGAAAAAAAGTGTGCGTAAAGTTTACCCTAATATGATGGAAACAATTCAATGTTTCAGAATATATTAATAACTACACGATGTTTATATTAATATATGCCACATATATGAGCATAATGATTATATGATGAGAACATCAAAATCAGATTTAATTGATTTTAGGAAAAAGGTTATGGGGTCCAATTGTAATTAATCAAAAAATCAAATTTAAAATAAAAAACTAATTTTTAGAAAAATTAATTGTGTACATTAAATTTTGGCTGGGTAAAAATTATAGAAAATAGTTGACAACAAAAATAAGATATTTATAATTGAAATTTAATATATATGAAAACTTTAAAAATATGAAGACAATAACTTTGATATAGTCGATCATATTAATTTCCAATATAAACATTTTAAGGAATTCATATTTTAGAGTTTTAAATTGGAAATAAATTTTGGTTGACGGATTGTAAATATATTAAAAAAATGTATTATTTTATAAGTCAAAGAAAAGAAATAATACGTCTCATAACACTTAAAATTAATATCATAAAACTATAAAATATCATTTACAAATAAATTATTCTTATCAATAATTAAAATGACATAACATACATAAGCATTATATTTTTTTAATATGTTACTGTAATTGACATACTGCTTATGAATACCAAATTTATAATCATACCTATATATACTAAAATAATATGATGTTTACATAAAAAATTATGTATATGTTATATGTATATCTGATTTTTTTTTCAACATCAACATTGCTTTTTTAAAACATTATGTCAACATAATCTTGATATATTATGATATTAAAACTTATGTAGCATTCCTTTTCTTTGACTTCTAAAATAATACACCTTGTTAATATATTTACAATCTCTTCACCAAAATTCATTTTCAATTTAAAACCACAAAATATGAATTTCTTAAAATGTTTATATTGCAAATTAATATGATCGACTATATAAAATTTATTGTCTTCATATTTTTTCAGTTTTCATTCATATTAAAATATATTAAATTTCAATTATAAATATTTATTTTTGTTTTCAAATATTTTCTTTAATTTTTACCCAATCAAAATTTAATGTACACAGTTAATTTTTCTAAAACTTAGTTTTTTTAAGTTTGATTTTCTGATTAATTATAGTTTGACCCCAGTAATTTTTCCTAAAATCAATTAAACCCAATTTTGATGTTCCCACCATATAATCATTTACTTCGTATATGTGGCATGTATTAACATAAACATCATGTAGTTATTAACATATTTTGAAATATTGGTTGTTTCTACAATATTAGGGTAAACTTCGTGTAGCTCACAAACTTTTTTTCCTTTATTCGATTGACCATACAAGAGCTTAACTAAGTCAAATACTTAAAAACCTTGGTTACAATTGGATGGTAATATAAAATGGATGTGTTAGTGCAGATTTGATTTGAACCGGGTAAAGTAAACCAAATTGGGAAAGTAAAGATGTAGATCTCTCAATATCAAAAAGTTTAGGCATATATACATATTTGAAATTTGAATACTCAATCCAATCATAACGATACCAAAGTAGAGAGGGGCATTTTTGACATATTAAAAACAGCAGTTTTGGTTAATTTAGGGAGTGATTAGTTACATCCGTGAGTGCTGTGTACAACTTTGTTTCTCTCTAAAGCACTAAAATAAGTCAATCAAGCTTTGATTAAATTTTTGGAATTCACAGCTGTAACAAACTTTTTGTTCAATTCATAGCTTAAGAAATCAATTTTCCACAGCCCTATGGTAGGTGCTTTCAAATATATTTTCTTTTTCCCTATTTTAGTTATTATATTATTCCACTAATTTAAATATAATAATGTATTTATATACATACGTATTTCACTAAAATGTTACAGATACTACTTAATAATATATACATATATGTGCATAGATATAAACTTTACATACATCTATACTATATAAAAGTTGAGGTTATAAATCATTTAGAATGTCCACATAAGAATTCACAGCCGTAACAAACTTTCAGTTCAATTCATAGCTTAAGAAATCAATTTTTCCACATCCCAATCGTAGGTGCTTTCAAATATATTTTCCTTTTCCCTATTTTATTTATTATATTATATTCCACTAATTTAAATATAATAATGTATTTATATACATACGTATTTCACTAAAATGTTACAGATACTACTTAATAATATGTACATATATGTGCATAGATATAAACTTTACATACATTTATACTATATAAAAGTTGAGGCTATAAGTCATTTAACTCCCCATTTGCTTCAACTTTGAATACGCCCGAATGAAAACAGTTGATTTTCACTGATATAGGATCACTGTTATCAAAGAAATCACATATCAGATTGATATAATCGATAAAAACAAACCAAAAACCAAAATTTTCATATCGAAACATCTTATGTGCATAATTTTTTTTTTATGTACAAGACCAAAACCTTTTTACCTCATCATCCCTTAGAGTATGATTCACCTTCTTCCTGCTACTGAATCCTCAAAAAACCACACAATCGAACACGAAAACGAGGGAATCCAATCACACCTTCGAAAATGTGATTCCTTTCACATTTTCCCTCTCTGTGTCTATATCTCTCGATCTCTCCTTTTCTGGCTCTCTCTCTCGTAATCTATTATGCTCTCCTTCTCTCGATTTCTCTATCTCTTCTCTCTCTCTCGATCTGTAAAATCCCCAATTCTATTTTCAACATGAATCCAAAAATGTGTAGTTTAATCGATTTGGAGAAAGTTATGTCCAGTCGGTTTATTAAATGGGTCGGGTCTGATTTTTTTATTTAGGGTTTTGCATTTTTTAAGAAATGGAAGGAGTTAAAGCTAAAAGCTATTTAGAAATGGAGTAAAGGAAAAAAACAAAACTCTCTCTTCCTCTCTTTATTCTTGAGCCAACTGGGTGGCGAGTCAATGGGTCAGGAATCGTTTATCTATAGATTCGTAGCTAGAGGCACTATGGTTTTGGCGGAGTATACAGAGTTCACCGGTAACTTCCCATCGATAGCAGCACAATGTCTCGAGAAGCTTCCTTCCTCCAGCAACAGCAAGTTCACTTACAACTGCGATCACCATTACCTTCAACTTCCTCGTTGAAGATGGCTTCGGTAAGATCTAGCTCAGAATCAGATGATGTGCTTCATCTGACTATCTTAGGACATGTCGGCGCCTTATTAAGCAATTCAACAGTGTTCTGAACTAAAGTTCGACACACACATGTTTTACAATTAACTTAAGAGTATTAGATCATTGAAGAAGATGAACTAAAAGGTGAATGTGGTTCTACTATATATTATAGAGTATCCATCTTTGGCATATGCTTGAGGTAGGATTTGACTGAACACTGTTGTCCCCGATTCGGAATTATGTTTTAAAGTTTCCTACTTTCTAGCATATAATTCAAGTAGAACGTACTTGTTGACTGTTGTATGTAACTACTATCATATTAAACAGTGGAAGATTGAAGTCACAACAAAGCACTCAAAGAGTATGATGGTACGTACAGCCTTTGCGACAAAAGTCTCCCGTAGAGAGATATGAAAGAGATAGAAAATGGTACCATATATATATATTGTAAGGTTTTGTCGTGTTGGGATGTTTGTATGATTTGGAAAAAAGTTTTATGTTCTTCTACAGACCATTCGCATATAAGCGTTGTGTAACAATCACTTATTGTAGTTATCATTGTAGTGTGTGTACCTCCGAGACTATTGGATGTGTGTGCTTTACCAATCAGAAAAGAAAAAAGATAAACGCCCACCGTGGGGCTCGAACCCACGACCACAAGGTTAAGAGCCTTGCGCTCTACCAACTGAGCTAGACGGGCTTAGTGATCGAGAACATTAAAATTATTATCTAATGTAACAAAACAAAACAAAATTGCATATAGAAACAGAAATCATGCATCTCTGCACTTTGCAGAAACGACCAAGACTTGGAGTTGAAGTGCACTTTAAAGGATTAAGCAGATGGGCTGTTTTTGAGTTAAGCAGATGGAAACTATGTGGGAACTTTCAGTGGCCGCACAATATGTTTACTGAAAGGTCAAAAACATCTAGCAACATTGTCCACCGAAATGTTTTGCAATCTTTTTGTATACAAAGCTAGTTAATTGAAAACGTCTCAAGCTTCTCAACATTTTGAAGCTGTTTCCAACACTTGCCAGCTTACAGGATTCTCATAAAACAAACACAACAGATTCATAAAAATCGAGACTTTCATAGATCCAACACCAAGTTACATATCTAAAACCTCAAACAAAACATAAAATAAACAACCAGAATAAGAAAAACCCAAGATTCCCAAAAGACAAAGCCTTTTCTTTCAAAGCTCGTCTTCATCCCTCAAATACTCACCAATATCAGCCTGATGAAGCACAACGATACCATTCGGATCCAACTTCCGACAATCCTGCGTACTCTTCGCCGCAATCCCAAACCCTAACGGAACATCAGACATAGAGAACACAACAACTCCATCTCCAGGGACAATACTATCCGTAATCCTCCCCAACCCTCCTTTCAACACATGGTTCCCGTACAGAAACGACATCTCCGCCGTGGGTTTCAGCCATACCTTGTGCTTCGCGTTCGCCGCGAGCAGGTTCAGCGACATGATCGTCAGGTGGAAGCTCCCGGCGTGCGTGTACTTCCCGATGCAGGTTCCGAGGGAGACAAGATTTTTCCGGGAGATGTTGGTGGCTCTCTTGACGAGAGACTCGCTGACGTAGTAGACTCTGTTCTTCTGGAGGCGGAAGCAGTAACGGCCCGGTTCTGGTTCGGGTCCTTCGTGAGATGGGTTCTCGACTATGTTCTTGAGGTTGTTTCCGACGAATTTGAAGATCTTTTCGAAGACCACGGTCGTCTCGTTCTCGTCTAAAGGACGCATCTTTTGGTTTCGGACAAGGAAGCGCTCTCTCTGTTTTTTCTCTTTTTTTGAGATTGAGTTTGGTTTTAGGGTTTTAGGCGGCCGATGAGGTTTTTCTAGTTTCCAATTTGGTCTATTAAAAACAGATATTATAAAATGATTGCACCGAGCACCCAAATAAAATTGTTAAGAGATATCCATTCTCGCGAACAAAGAAAAGCCCATATTGGAATATCATCGCTTAACTCTTACTTAGTAGTATCACTCCAGATTTTTGTTTATTTTATAAATGTAAAACTTGATATTATTTTAAACGTTTTAAACATATGTTTTAAACATATATTTTATAGGGCAAATCTATCAAATAACCATTTTTGAAGTTTTTGTCACAAAAATAGCACTTGAAAGAAAAAATGACCAAAATAAACTTTTTTTATTTTGAAAATTTTCATATTTTTTTTTTAAAAATAATTTTTAAACCTTAACTCCAAAACCCCCACCCCATAACTCTAAACCCTAAGTTTAGATTAGTTAACCCAAATGTATAATATATAATTATATCTTTTAATAAAGTCTATTTTGGTCATTTTTCTCTTTGAGTGCTATGTGACAAAAACTTTTTTAGGTGTATTTTGGTCTTTATCTCTATTTTATATTTTAGTGTTATATATTGTGTTATTATATAATTTATTATTTATCTTTTTTATCCAACATTATTTTATGATAATGCATTAATTATATAAAAAATAGTTGATTTTTTGGTAATATATTTTTTAACCTATTTATTATAATTAACAAATATTGATTTTTTTTATAAAAAATGTAAAAATTTTAAAATTAATTTAAGAGTGAATAATATTTATTTATTTATTTAAATGAAAACATTTACTTCATATAATACTTCTATTTTAATATCAAGAAACTATAATTATAAAAATTATAAAAGATAGCATATAATTTTATTCTTGTTTCTTAACTTTTACTTAAAATTAATTTACAATAGTATTAATAGTACTAATTACGAAATTAAATAATGCATTATTTTATAAAAACATTAAAGCATTTAATTAGATTTTGTTAAATTTTCTTCAACTGATTGTGTGAACTAAAAATAATTAAATTTATAATTAAAATTGATTCATTAAGATTTTAAAAGTATATATATTTACTTGATTAAAGTAAATAATCAAAAATATCATAATAATAAATCAATAAAATGGTTCTACTATAACTTTTGCCTAGTAATTTTTTTTGTAATCTAATCTATTAAAAGTGAAGTACAAATATGAAATAACCCTTACTTTTGCTTAATATTTACAATGAATGCCACTTATATTATCCTTGCATCCAAACATCTAAAAAAAAAATCTAATCTATTTAAACTAAAATAGTCTTGGTTTTAACTAATATTTACAAAAAATGTCACGGATATTATTCATGCATCCAAACATCTAAACATTAATTTTTAACAAGAAAAAAATAAAATTCGGCTAAGCATAACAATATTTGTCATTAAAATTGAAGACTTCATAAAAATGTATATGTGTTTTCCAAATTTTATAATAAAAATAATTATACATATATAAGATTAAATTATTATTTTTTATTTATATTCATATAATCTACCAAATATATTTGAAATAGAAAAAAAATAATAATGTTAATAATTTTCGATTATAATATGAACTTATTCATTTACAATAACAAAATCATGTAACTTTTCATAACAATTTAATGACTAAAATACATACTAATATTTATTATAAATGATTATATATACAAACAAATACAATGTATTATTTATTTGTACGATATATATCTAATAAGAATAACTTATGTAATTTATAAATTTAATTTTTTTTATCACCATATAATACATATACACAATCAGGTCTTGGATGGATTGAATATCCAGAGTACTTTAGGATATACAGATTCAAATATGTATTCGTTGGATTCGTAAAATTGTTATCCGGATCTGGATATTCGGGGTTAGGATATTCGAATTAAAATCTGAATACACTTAGATATTCGGAACCTGTTTTTTTCATTTAAAATAAATCAAAAACTAAATATTAATCATATATTTAGTCTATGTAAAATTATTATTTAAAAATACTTTAAATCATTAAAATTTTAGTTATTTTATATAAATGTATGTATAATATACATAAATAACTATAATTAAATTTTAAATATTTAATATCCGGATTCGGATATCTAGACCTAAAATTTTACTATCCGAATTTGTACGTGGATCAGTCGAATCCGTAAAATCACTATTAGGATCCCCGAATATCCGTTTTTCGAAGCGGATGGGATCCCGGATCGGATAATGGATATCGAATATTAAATTCCAGTCATATATAAAGTTATATCAAACAAATTGCTTAAAATATTTAACATTCACAAAAATAAACCCGCGCGCCCGCGCGGGTCAAAGGCTAGTTCTCTGTTAATAGAGAAGATAGTATTTCCATTTTAATATCAATAAAAGATAATTATAAAATTTATAAAAGATAGCATATAATTTTATTCTTATTTCTTAAATTTTACTTAAAATTAATTTACAACAGTATTAATTATGAAATTAAATAATATATTATTTTATAAAAATATTGAAACACTTTAATTAGATCTTGTTAGATTTTCCTCAACTAATTTTGTTTAAACTAAAAATAATTAAATTTATAATTAAAATTGATTAATAAGATTTTTAAAAATAATATATATTTGCTTGATTAAATTAAATAATCAACCAGATCATAATAATAAATCAATGAAATAGTGCTATATGACTTTTGCCTTGTAGGTTCGTAGATTTTTTTGTACTTTTATTTTAACAGAGAAGATGATCCATATCATGCAAACCGGTTAATCGTTTGTAACTTAACTAGGGGAGAGCCTCGGTTCGCGCCGAGTTTGATACTTTATAATATTTTTGAAATTTCTTTCATGTTTTTCAGGTTGTGTTCTTGTTTGGCTAGAAGTAATATCTCGCATATGATTCTTTTAGGATTCGTGTAATCACAAATTTGAGTTAGAGATCGTGGGCTAATGCCATTGTTTTTTTTTTCTTTTAATGTAGGATGGTGGTGTGTACTTTGATTTCATCCAAATTTGATCACTATTAATTTTTAATTTTTAAATTCAAATAATTTCAATTTATATTTTTTGATCTACAAATGAGTTTGCATATCAAATTTTATTATTTGTTTGTCGTAGTAGCAACCAATTTTCAAGGTTGTGGTTGTTACATGCAATTGTTAGTTTAGTATTTATATATTGTAAAGCATCACTGAGTTTCAAGTTTCTAGTAAGCTGACATCAATCCTATCTCATATTAAGATTTGCATTCTTCATATTTTATCTCCAATAGCATGTTTATTGTCAAAGTTCTTTGGAGAAACCTTTTCAAGAAGTGTATGGAGCTTACATTTGGTGTTTTTCTAGGATTTTCAATAGCTGCAGGTATCTCACATTAGATTTTCATAACTTCTTCTCTCAGCTGCTTCTGAGATCACTCTCTTGTCTTAGATATGCCTGAAGATTATTGAGGTGGTGGCCGAGTTGAGTTCACGGTGTTTGTGCACTCTTAAGAAACGTGTTGTGCGTAAGTTGTTTGCAAGCATTGAGCAATGAAATTGTGTGGATTGAGCAGAAGCACATGAGCATATATGAAGTATGTCTACCATTAAACTTACTTTTCAATCCAAGAAAATTCCATAATTAATAAAAAATTACATCATAGAGATGCATATTCAATATTAATTATGGTCACCAATATCCTTTGTTTATAATTGTCACCTAAGCAGATGCACAAATGAAAAAAACGAAACATCGATTGATGATTTTTTAAACCTCTAATTGGCCACAAATATAAAAACGCCTCAATCTAATTAACTATATGATAGTGAAGATAATCAGTGATGGTAGTTTAAATTAGAAAAGGAAGGCGAGGGAAGACGAAGTGGACAACCTTTTCATCAACAACGAATAAATAATATACATGATTTGGGTGAAGCAATGATAGTTGGAGAGGTCATCATCCCTTTTTATAGGATCAAAGTTTCTTGTTTACAAAGGCTACCTGAAGTGAAAACTGAATTCAGCGTAGTGGAAGAGATGGACGGAGGAAGTTAATGGCGAATCAAATGGCTTCGAACGGTGGTGGAAATTAGAAGAGGTGAGACAGCGAAAATGATGGATGTTAGATAGATAGATAGATAGATAGATATGTAGACATGCAAACAGGCAGACATACATACTGACAAGTAGACAGGCAAGCATGCAGACAGACAAACAGACATATAGATAGGTAATATGTCTTAGATATTGGGAAGAAATGAGCTCATGTTCTTTATCATACAACTCGATAGTGACAAGAAAAGAAGAGAAAATTACATTGACACATACTTTTTACTTCCCTCTTAACACTTTAACATACTTTTAGCATGTCAAGGACTTCTTGCTATTGAAATCTCTAAAATACCCCTCAAAATAAAAACTAGGAGGCACAACACTTTTACCCACTTGAATCATTTCTCATACCCCTTTCTTCCATGATTGAAACCCTAAGCTGATGTTTCTCGTTTTAACCTCACAGGTGATTGGTGTGTATACCGGCGGAGACACCTAGGGAAAGGTAATCTCACTGGCCTCGTTCGATCGAGACACATAAGCACACCAAACTTCTTCTTCTCTGCCCATTGTTATGTGATTCCAGCCGATGAAGACACCCTTCGTCCTTCTAATCTTTCTTTGTTAATGATGAGTGTCATTTAGATTGGTTTTTTAATTTGGTTTTAGCTAATTTTAATTAGTTTTTACTATGTATTATGGTCATTTCAAGGTCTTTTACGGTTCTATAGTGTTTAGAAAGGTTGCAGGGGCTGGAGTGCAAAATTGAGAGTTTTCGGGTGGAACTAAAGGGAAATATGTACCATTTGGAAGTTTTGGGGCCAAAGTGGTAGATCCTAAAAATATGAGGACCAATCATGCAAGTACTCAAAACTTGATCTTCAGGAACAAGGAGATCATATAGATCAAAGGCTAAAGTTCATAATCGATAGATTGGTCGAGGAAACTTGACCTTCCCTCTGTCTCGAGAGCATGGATCGATCATTTTAAAATCCAGTTTGCCCGCTGTGACACACTCAAATCTCCCCCTCACTTTGCAGTCTGTGACGATGGCGAAAAAGACACGAAGAAGGTTGACCGGCACTCCAGCGAACGCAGCTAACGAGAGGAGATGCAAGTGAGATGCAAAGACAACGGAGGCGCAATCATGGTGGTATCCATGAGATCTGAAGCTTAAGTCGCAGGTGCACATGTAATATGCTCTCTAATTCATATGAGCAACTTATTCTCTCAAATAAGAGGTTCAACTGTAGTACTTAGGGATCGAATCCACATGGAGCGTAGGCACACACTAGATTTATAGATATGTAGATTAAGCTAGGTAAATAATTAAATTGTAGTATAAAATAAAGCAGTTGCTTAGATTGTTGTAAGACAATATGAAAAAATAACTAGATCTAGGGTTTTAGGTAATCAAAATTATAGAGATACAAAAGCTAAAGGTGTGTGTATGATATTCTAGAACTCGAACTCTAGTGTATAGATATCCATCTGTCACATGTGAGTCTAATAATTATCTGATGATGTGATCATGACCAGCTCAACCATCATCAGGACGAGATAGACGAACCAGCCATCCGGTTCAACCAGCAAGCAAGGCGATATGGGCGATCCGAGTGCGCAAAATTTGGTTGGTATGGTTCCTAAGTTTCATGAGGTCACTTGGACCAACTATGGACACTTAACTAATCCAAGGAGTCATGAGGAAGAGATCAGTCGAGCTAGATCCAACCTAGAACAAGCTAACTTGAAAGATAGTGATATTATATGATTTTCGACCTATTCATCCACAAGGGGTCATTCGATGGATCACTAAGTTTTTATTTGGTTTAAACTAACCCAAGCCCATCTATTATTATTTCCAAGTCATGTTATTTGGTCAGACCACTCAGGAAAACCAGAGAAAGCTTGTTGGATGATATGGCCTATTTTGGGCCGATTTGGAGTTTCTAAGGTTTACAACTTTGGTGAAGAAATAAACAAGATTTTCTTGGATATATTTTCGACCAAGCAAGTCCAGGGAGTGCCATCTGAGGTACAAGACGTGTGAAGGCCAAGAGTTAGTCCAAGTTTTCAGTCAAAACACATTACTGAGTCAAGTTTTTGCTTTATGAGTTTTATGTCTTATTTTTAGCTTTGTTTTCTTAGTCCTTCAAACTTCTGTTTCGAGTTTATCAGTATGTAAACTCTTATAAAAAGGTCTAAGTTGCCAACAAATAAACCAGACTTTTTTGAGATCAAAATCTTGTGCTTAGAGAGTGATTTTCGTTTGTTCACATTTCGATCTTTGGTGGATTCCGAGATCAAACCGGTTTATCAAGATATTCTTCATAATATCTTGTGGTGCCATTCGACCAGATGAAGATCAGAGAGGCGTCCTATGTGAGGCTCTGGGTGTTGGATTTAATATATTTAAGTTTCAAGCCACACGTTCTCTCCAATCTAGATCTCCAATCCAAAAAAGACTTTTTGAGATTAAAACCTTGTGTTTAGAGAGTGATTCTCGTTTGTTCATTGTGAAAATTTCGATCTTTGGTGAATTTCGAGATCAAACCAGTTTATCAAGATATTCTTCATCATATCTTGTGGTGCCATTCGACCAGCTGAAGATCATAGAGGCATCCTATGTTAGGCTCTAGGTGTTGGGTTTAATATACTTAAGGTTCAAGCCACACATTCTCTCCAATCCAAAGCTCCACAGCCTTTTTTTCTTGAAGATCGTCTTAAGTGCAGAATTTTTTGTTGGGTTTCATATACCTATGGTGCTTTCTCCACGGCCTTCTAAGAGTAAAGGATTATCCATACCATCCTCAATTGGTATCATAACCATTTGAGGTTTTGGTATATCTATCTTCTATCCATCTTCTCATCTCATCATCTTTTCAACAACATGTCATTCAATAAGCGGAATGATAAAAGTCACTGTTCAAGAATTCATAAGTGAATTTCAGCAGGTGATCCATGTTGAGTTTTCTCCAATCCATAAAAGACTTGATCAGTGGGAGACATGAAGAAAGCGATCTGTGCCTAGCCATGAAAAACAAGAATCAAGGGGGCTAGCGGAAGAAGACTGGTTTGTAGAGTTTGAGAAAAAAAAACTGAATCATGACATCATGGTTGAGAAGAAAATCAAAGACAGGAAGGAAAGGCGTTCCTCTACTAATTTGGATTCAGTTAGCACGAAACAAGAAAGTTCCATGGAGGAGAAGACAGATCCAACATCACAACCAGTACATAAAGTAACAAAAGAGGAAACTGAAAGGGTTTATGACCATATTAGTGGAACAGCAACCTGAGAAGATCGTACATACTGATCCTGTGGTAGGGGCACAACAAGAAACAATTGAGCAATCAGACCTTAAGGAGAGAAAAGAAGCTGCAAAGGAAGATTTGTTTCAAAACCAAACCAGAATAGATTTTGATGATGTTCCCAAGAGGTATTCTTATTACCCACGACCTGATCCATACATCTTTTCTTTTGAGATGCTAAAGGAAGTATAATATGGGAAAAAGGATCTTTTTCATCTCTGGACGAATCAAAGATGGAAGGATCACTGCTGGGTAGAGTAAGTTCTATGAACTGAAAATCAGTGTGAATGATCCAATGCAAGAGTGGAGGGTTTTGAGTTCTGTTCTAAAATTGCAAATGCAATCAAAGAGAACACAAGATGTGGTTTTTTATATTTGGAGATTCATCTTTCTGGAATCCAGAAGCCAAAGCTAAGGCTCTATTTTTTTCAAGAATTGAAGCCATATATCGGAAGAATATTTCGGTATAAGTTTCTGAAGTTTGGTTGCAACAAAAACGATCAGGATGAGCTGATGTATTTGGAGGTATGGTCATTTCATCACAAATAGTATGATGTTGGAAATGAAGCTCAAAGAAACCATCCTGTGATTGACAAATTAAGAGATGGATTTGGAGTGACTAAGCTAAAGTGGCTCACAAAAGTACCATGGCTGCATAAAGGTGGTAATATGAACTTGATCTCTATTCAACCAACGTTTCCTTTTGATCCAGGGGAATCCGATTTGAGATCAAATAATTTTGAAGAAAGAGGGGATAATGTGATCCTGACCATCTCAACCATCGATCAGGACAAGACAAACGAACCAGCCATTAAGACATCCAGTTCAACCAGAAAGCAAGGCGATATGGGCAATCTGAGTGCACAAACTTCGCTTGGTATGGTTAATAAGTTTCATGAGCTCACTTTGAAAAACTATGGAAACTTCAATCGTCCAAGGATTCATGAGGAAGAGATTAGTCGAGTTAGATAAAGCCTGGAACAAGCTAACTTGAAAGATAGTCAATATTTTATGATTTTCGACATATTTATCCACAAGGGGGCATTCAATAGATCACTAAGTTTTTCTTTGGTTTATAATAAACCAAGACCATCTATTATTATTTCCAAGTCATTTTGTTGGGACAGACTACTGAGGAAAACTAGAAAAATCTTAATGGACGACGTGGCCTATTTTGGGCTGATTTGGAGTTTCTAAGGTTTACAACTTTGGTGAAGAAATAAACAAGCTTTTCTTAGATATATTTTCCACCAAGAAATTCTAGGGAGTGCCAGCTGAGGTCCAATATATGTGAAGTGAAAGAGTCAGTCCAAGTCTTCAAGCAAAACACATTATTGAGTCAAGTCTTTGCTTTATGTCTTGTTTTTGGCTTTGTTTCTTTCCAACTTTTATTTTGAGTTTATAAGTATGTAAAATATTATAAAAAGGCATAAGTTTTTAATGAATAAATCAGTCTTGCTTGAGATTAAATCCTTGTGTTTAGAGAGTGACTCTCGTTTGTTCCTTGTGAACATTTCGGTCTTTGGTGGATTCCAAGATCAAACCGGTTAATCAAGATATTCCTCATCATATCTTGTGGTGACATTCTACCACTTGAAGATCCGAGAGGCGTCCTACATTAGGTTCTAGATGTTGGGTTTAACATACTCAAGGTTCAAGCCACACATTCTCTCCAATTCAAAGCTCCACCACCTTGTTTCCTTGAAGATTGTCCTAAGTAAAGAATTGTGTGTTGGGTTTCATATACCCATGGTGATTTCTCCACGGCCTTCTAAGAGACAAAGATTATCCATACCATCCTCAAGTGATTTCAGGGTCTGCACCTTGCCTAAGGTTGCATCAAAGTCTAGTATTCTACTCATCGCTATTGAACACGGAATGAGTCGTCGATCAATTGTAGGCGCTGAGAATTGATCGACGGCTACCTTAAATCGGTTTTATTGTCTTATCTTATTAGTTCACTAACTTCCTAGACCGGCTGTCGCATGTATCTAGTAACCTAACTCAAAGAATCAATTCAGGCGAGGACATATTGTCATAGTTGTTTATAATCCTAAGATTAAGATTCTAGTTAGCTAGTCTAGAGCACATGCATCAATAACAATTAAATTGATGGATATCAATATCTACTTAGAAATTCTATAGTTTTGACTAATCCTTCATAACCCTAATTAATCCTAAATCTAACAAAGAGAACTACTCAAACATGACCAATCAAAGAATGATAATAAACTGAATAAAAATCATGAAATAGAATAAATAATAAGAAACAATGGAGTTCTAATAGAAATCTCTGAAGGAGTCTTGGATTCCTCTTCAAATCAAACTAAAAGTTTCTAAGTATAGAATAGTAATGAAGGTGGTGGTTTTGGTGGTGTAGTTGGTGGTGGTTTGTTACCCAAACAAGGGCAAAAAACGTAAATACTAGGTATAAAATTGTCCAGGGGTAATCTTATAAATATGTGGAACTTTTGGGCTTTCAATCGGTCACCAAAAAGTCAGCCCCTCTCGTGCTTTGCTGTCGATCGATGACAACAGTGCTGACGATCGACGCTCTTCGTAAATATCGACACTGACTTCTGATTCTTCAGCAGCTACGAGTTTCTTCATCATAAGGCCCTAAAATACTCGATAATCTCCACATTACTCCAAAACATATCTTAACCTAAAAATATACTAAAATATATTTCAAACACATATAATAGTTCCTAAAAAGTACATATACTATGATTAAAAATAGGTAAAATCTATAGTATATCAACTCCTCAGACTTATCCTTTTGCTTGTCCCCAATCAAATAATACCTCTATCTGAAAAATGTTTGAAAACAGAGGGACTCACAAATCTTTTAATTACTACTATCACCCCTAGTATGTTGCAGGCCACATCAAATAAGTGCTAATGTCATAAGTATTTTATATAACATATCCTCGATTAGCAACCAAATCCATTCTACCTGAAACTTAGCTAATACTGTGTGACTCGCCCCTCTACTAACCTCATTTCTTAAGTATAAAAAAGTGCATGCTTTACTTCGAGAGTATCGATTATAGGACACATGGACCCTTACTCAAGCAAGGTTTTAAACACACAAATAGTCTTCTCTGATCCCTTTCTTCCTTCTTTCTCTCTTCTCTGAATCTTTTTAAATGAATCAATGACGCTGCTACAGTCTTTCTTGTTCATCTTTTTTTTGGGGACAAAATGTAAGCGAATAGTGGGGGTGATCGGTAATGTACTTACCCCTCATTTCCACAATGTGTGATCATTCATTCCTTAATTAGTTTAATGGGTCATAGATAA
Organism: Moricandia moricandioides; assembly: GCA_905132885.1. NCBI lineage: Eukaryota > Viridiplantae > Streptophyta > Magnoliopsida > Brassicales > Brassicaceae > Moricandia > Moricandia moricandioides. The sequence goes on along the minus strand of CAJHQQ010000336.1, from coordinate 147,290 downwards.
TGTACCTACCCCTCTACATCTTAGTAAATCATCTCAATATTTTTTTCTCTAAATGCCAAAGAGAGAAAGAGAGAGAGAGAGAGAGAGAGAGAGAGAGAGAGAGAGAGAGAGAGAGAGAGAGAGAGAGAGAGAGAGAGAGAGAGAGAGAGAACCAGAAACACACAGACTTTTACCTTCTAGACTTGAATGAGGAATCTGATCCACTGTATACTAAGTCCCAGTACAAGCAAATAAAGTCAAATGACATTAATCGGAGGCCAAATTTGGTTCATTCAAACATTCTTAGCAAGTGTGGATATGATTGGTAGGTGATTCACTTCGGTATCTCTAGTACACTCCGCAATCAGTAATTCTAAGAATGATGCTATAGAATGGTTAGATAATAAGTAAAAATTTAAAACAATCAGAATCCTTTTCTTGACTCTATAATTTTTTTTAATAAAAAACTCAAAATAAGACACAATATTGGTAAATCTTCCCCATTCTTAAACAACACTGTCCCCAATATTATTCAGCCTCAGATTGGTGGGAAAATAAATCAAAAGTTTTGAAATTTAACAAGGAAAAATGGTATATCTGCTTTATGATGTTGAGTGTCGATCGACACAGTTAAGTGGCGAGCGATCGATGTTCGGTTGGGTCCATCGATCAGCAGTGATCAAGTGTTGGTCGATGCTTTGTGCAAACTCGTCTCCCCACAAGTCTTCTCTTTTGGACTGAGATAAAAGAAACACAAAAATCAGTTAAATTAAAATAAAAACAAATTTAAAATTTAGTAGATTGGTTGCCTCTCAGCAAGCGCTTATTTATAGTTTATAGCTTGACGTTTGGATGCTTTGTACTAGTAAGGAGGTAAAGAAACACTTTTAGAAAAACAAGTATCCACAACTTCTCTGTTCATCTCAAACCATGTGCCTACAAAGCTTCTGATGGCTTCGTCACCTATGATTCTGTACTTTTGTTGTCTCTGAATAATCTCATGTGTGTAGTCCACTTTCAGTTGTATCTCTTCCATGTGTTTGTTGATCCATCCAATGTTGTTGTTTAGAGGGTAATAGATTGCATTAATCTTCTTGTAAAACTCATCAAATATCTGCTCTTGAGTTTTGCAGATGCCAGGTGTCATATTTTCAATTTTCTCTTTCTTATATATCTCAGGTGCTGGCCAAATTAGGTCTTCTATCTTAAGACGTCCGTCATACTGTGGTAGACTGATGTAGAGCTTTCATGTGTCATGAGTTGTCTCTAGAATGTCTGCTATGTCTTCTTTGGAAACATTGATTATCCTTCCATCTTTAGCATGTGCGCACCCTAGCTGATCTCTGATAACTCCAAATTCATCTGGTGCAAGGAGACTTTCTGGTTGTCTTAATCTTTTGGATCGAGGATGGGTGGCTGATGGTGGAAGTTGGAAACATCCGGATTGTGGAATTCAGAAATGTCGACCAATAGCGGGTTCCAGTTATCAATCGAGGCCTCGTGCTCTTCGTTATACTTGTATGTATTTACTATTTCCTTAGGCGGAATTGTGATTTCAATCAAGAATTAATCTCGATATTCCGGCAATGCAGGAACGTCTATCAATACTTCTAGCTGGGTGTCGATCGATGCTTCACTTTCATATTCGTGCTTTGCGCCAGAATCAGAATAGCAAACGGCTAATAGCCGTGGATCATCTCATATCTCAATGTATGACATGTTTCCCTTGACAACCTTGAAAGGATCATAGAAATCGGTCTCGCTAATGAGTAAAAGATATAACTTGTTCGTCTTCATGTCGCAAACAACTCCTACAATAGCAATGAAAGCTCTCTCAAGTAACAAAGAAGAGTTCCAGTCTATTTGAATATTCATAACGTGAAAGTACAAAGGAACTAGGGCATTGCCGAACTGAACCGAAAGGTTTCTGAACATCCCTCCTAAATTTACCTTAGAGTAGTCCACAAAATTGAATTAATCGCTTGAAGTCTCTATCTTTAGAATTAGTTTCTCAGCCATAGACCTTGGCATGATGCTTACTAAAGAACCTGTGTCGCAAGGGGCATTAAGGTAGTTGTGACCTCCAATCATGCAGGGTACCACGAACTTCCCATGATCACTCTTCTTCTTTAATGTAATCGTCTACTTCAGCTTCTCTCTGATCTGATGGAACATACGCTTAATGTCTTCTATAGTTTCTTTGCTTTCTATGAAAAGCATCCAGAATCTATGGATACAATAAACATCAACGAATGGTATGTTCATTGGGATCCTCATCATCCTCTTGGTGAAACTATCCACCTCTTTCTCATTATATTCTCTTCTTAGATGGTTAGGAACTTTCTCTCTCTTTCTCCTAGAAACTGGTCCATATGTAGTCTCGTCAATGATCATAGGCTCTGGTGCATCATTCTTTTGTTGGTTAGTGTTGCATGTGGTGCTGATGAAGTCTTAGATGAAAGTCTTGAAGCACTTAGTCGCTCCATGTTGATGCTTGGTAAATCAACCGGGTAGGTTACTAGTCGTTTTTGATCAACGAACATGTGTGAGTATCGATCGTTGTTGACCGTTTGCAAGATGCTATGGACTCAGAATGGATTTTCGATCGCTTCTCGATGTCTGGTATTGATCTTTGTTCATTCTCTGATGTCTACCGATGATTTTTCTCGCGTGCCGAATGACACTAGTGGGAACTGCCGAATGACATGGAACTTTTGACTTGGAAGTCCCCTTCTTGCAGTTTCTCCTCCTTCACCACTTGCCATAAATCATCATATATCAAGGTATTCATGTGGTGTCTCTATTCAGTCTCTTCTTTACTTTTAATCAGTGCCTTCTATCTCCTAACAGCCTCGCTTGTCTGAACCACTTGAGTCTCCAACTTCTTCATATGGGTGCCGAGAGCTTCGAACTTATCATTCAGGTTGGTGTATACAACATCTATTTCCCATTGAAATAAACTATCAACTTCTGGTGACCCTCAAGATTTTGATTATTCATACTCTCTAGTATGCTTTCTTGAGTTGTTGATGGGGGGTTTTGGTAAAAAGGAGCTCCACTTGTTATGTTATTGTTATTGTTGTTGTAAGGTTTCTGGTATTGTGAACTTTTGTAGTAATTATTCCTCTACTAGTGCCATAAGAGTTCATGTTTCCATCCTGATTCCCATATTTCTGAAAACCAGTGCCACTAATGTAGTTCACATCCTCTTCTTCGCCCTCATTGCTGGTATCGATAACCTCTACACGTTCTGGAAAACTTACTTGCTTCTTGAGAAGCTTTTGAACACTATCCAACTTGACTTAAACTTCATTCATCTGCTCCTTGCCAAGTATAGAAAAAATTCTCCTTTCCATGTTAGTGTTCTTAGTGATATTGCTAGATGAAAAGTTCTCAATAAGTCTTACATCCTCTTCTGGATTCCTAGTAGTGAAGTTACCATTACTATAAGTGTTTAGAACCATCTGGTAAACCACATCGATGCCTCTGAAGAAGGTACTAAGCAGTTGTACCTCGTTGAATCCATGGTGTGGACAATCTTTGTAATAAGAATTGAATCTGATCTAGGAGCTCTTGAATATAGATATTATTTTCCTCAAGTCTCCAGATCAAGAATCATCAAGAAATTTATGCTGGAAGGCATTCTTGATGTCATCCTAGGATGTAAGAGATTCTGGTGGTAACTGCTTAAGACAATATGAAGCATCTCCTAAAAGTGACTAATTAAAGAGCTTGCATAAAAGATAGTCCTCATGGACTCCATTTACTTGATAGCAAAAACTAAATTCTCGAACCTCTCAAGATGGTCTATCGGATGCTCATGTGGGTCAACATGGAAAATTGCATGCCCCACAAATGTAAAGTATGCAGGCTTCAGCTCGTGCCTCTAGAAAGTAGGAGAACGAATGGCAGATCTCTTGGCGTAGTATTGATCTGGATGGTTTTATTCAGCCAACTTTCTGGTTTGAGTAGCCTCAGAATAGCATTAGCATCAACATTAGCAGCTTTTGGAGCACCAGCTTCTGGTTCAGGGATTACAGCCCCCTGACCGTTAATTCTATTACTTATTGCATTACACAGATGACCATGTTGGTCATGCAGGTCGCCGTTCGCATCTGTCGTTAGAATAAGAGTAGCCACCATGTTGCTTTCTCGCAGATTAGTGTCGATCAGCGATGGTGTACTGCTTTCAATCGGCGATAGTGTACTGTTGTTGATCAGAGACAATGTACTATTGTTAATTGGCGCTAGGGAGTAAGGTCGGTCGATGAAGATGTGTTGGTGTCGATCGATGCAGTGCACTTTTCTCTGCGGGTTGCACATTCTAACGAAACAGGGTCTGAGAACAATAAGTTTTTTTTCTTGTTGCTTCTGGTACTGCTGGGAATGCACCTGAAAGATATATTTGTGTTTTGTAAGTAAAATAAAAGAAAAACCTAGGCTACAACTATCTATTAAATCTAATGGTGAATCCAATGTTCCCCAGAAACGACGCCAAAATTAATATGCTCTCAAATTACCCTATAAACAACTTACTCTCTCAAATAAGAAGTTCAATTGTAGTACTTAGGGGTTGAATCCACAAGAAGTGTGGGCAAACAATAGATTTATAAATATGTTGATTAAGCTAGATAACTAATTAAATAGTACTAAACAATAAAGCAATTGATTAGATGGTTGTAAAACAATATAAAAATAACTTGATCTAGGGTTTCAGGTAATCACGATTATAGAGATATAGAAGCTAAAAGTGTGTGTGTTTGATATTGTAGAACTCGAACTCTAGTGAATAGATATCCAGCTTTCGCATGTGAGTCAAATAATTAATTGAGTCTAGTATTCTAGCTATCGCTATTGAACAAAAAATGAGTCGTCGATCGATTGGAGGCGTTGAGCATCGATCGACGGCTACCTAAAATCATGTTTATTGTCCTATTTGATATGTTCACTAACTTCCTAGACCAGTTGTTGCATGTATCTAGCAACCTATCTCAAAAGAATCAATTCGGGTGAGGACCTACTGTCATAGTTGTCTACAATCCTAAGATCAGAGTTCTAGTTAGCTACTTTATAACACAATCATTAATAACAATTCAATTCATGAATGTCTATATCACCTTAGAAATTCTATAGTTTTGGCTAATCCTCATAACCCTAGTATATCCTAAATCTAACAAAAAGAACTACTTAGACATGACCAAGTAAAGAATGGTAATAAACTGAATAGAAATCATGAAATAGAATAAGGAAAATAAAAAATAATGGATTTTCAATACAAATATCTTAAAGAGTCTTGGATCTCTCTCTAAATCAAATTAAAAGTTTCTAAGTATGAAATAGTCAAGAAGGTGGTGGTTTTGGTGGTTGTGTATTGCCCAAACAATGGCAAAACACCTAAATACTAAGTATAAAGTCATCTAGGGGTAATCTTGTAAATATGTGGAACTTTTGGGATTTCAGTCGGTCACCAACAAGTCGGTCTGTCTTGCGCTTCGCTGTCGATCGATCGAAGCTCTTCGTAAATATCAATTCCGACTTTTGTTTCTTTAGCAGCTACGAGTTTCTTCATCATAAAGTCCTAAAATACTCCATAATCTCTATATTTCTTCAAAACATACATGGACTTGAAAATAGCCTAAAAATAGACTCGAAACACATATAGAAGTTCCTAATAAGTACATATACTATGGTTAAAATGGGTAAAATTCATAGTATATCAACATGGTGGAGAATGAGGTTTGAGCCCGAGCTAGGTGAAGAAAATGATGTCAAACACTATTTGATATATGGAGAAGATTTACGAACCCTATATTACTTATTCTGTTATAATCTCATTATGTTTTCTCTTTCTTCGTCTTGTGATTGTTCTTTGAATATGTGTAAATAGATCCTTAGTTGGGTTTAAGGTTTCTCACATGGAGATTTCATGATTTGTTGAGCTAGGATTGTTAGATCTAGGGATGTATCTTGTGGTTCTTCATCTTTAGTTATTCTTAATGCATGAAACTTGATTAGCTTTCTAGTTTCTAAGCTTAGGCTATTTCACGTCCGACATGTGTTCGATGAAAATACCTAAAAGAACTTTAGATGAAAAAATGTTTATAACCAACGAAAGCTGATGTTATTGTGTTTTTGAACATATCAAACCCAAACTCATTGCTTGTTTAGATTACTAAACTCAATGAAAATTAGTGTGGAGGATTCTATAACGTAAAGGGTTATCGCTACGACCGTTCACCTCTTTTTTTAGAAGAAAATTTGAGATCAAGACTAGCCTAATTAACTTGGTGCAGCAGAACCAATTTCACGGGCTTCCCTCCGAGAACCCGATGAATAATTTGGAATGCTTTGAAAAAATATGTAGCACCATCATGACCAACACAATAACCGAAGGATATTGACGTGCAAAGTGTTCAAATTCTCTTTGGCAGAAAAGGCTGGCAGATGGCCAAGATTTGTCCCACATGTTCATGTATGACTTAGAAGGAAACTAAAGTTGCATTATTGGGACAATTCTTTACCAATTTAAGATCAACCTACCTCAAAAAAAGATTGCAAATTTTCAACAAACATGATCAAAACGTTTCCATGAATATTGGGGACGCTTCAAGGAATACACAACAGATTGTCCCAACCATGGATATACCAATGTAAAGATTTTGACCATCTTTTGCAATGGGGTTGATGAGAAGTACCAGAACGCCATGAACACTGCTAGTTAATAGTGATTTCATAACAAAGAATATGGAAGAAGTATATTTTTTTATTGACAACTTGTTAGCCAGTCATACAAATCAAAGGCCAGAGTATGAGCATCCTGGAAAAATTTCAAGGAAGTCTAAGAGGATTGACGAGTTGACAACCATGCTGGATCTGCTGACAAAGAGAGATCAAAGGTCAGTGCACTTCGTGGCAGACCAAAGGGAACATATATACAAAGAGTTTTGTCAATAACAAAACAGGTGATCAGCTGGCTGATGTGAACTACATGTGTGGTCTAAGAACTACCATAATAGAGGGTTCAACCATAACTACAAGAGCCAGAACCAGCCACATCTGATGTCAATGAAAGCACCCGATGCTGAAAAATTCAATGAGTTGAACTTCCCACCTATTCATAAGCAGGATCAATTTCATAGTAAACCTTTTGTTCAAAACCATAACCAGAATGTTTCCATTAAGGGGTATTAGAACATAATCAGTCCCAAGGGAACAATTTCGAGAACAACAATTTTCAACAAAAACAACAGTATGGAAATTTCCAAGCTCAAGGGAATGCAGCTCCATCCCAGTCCTCTCAAGATAGAGAGATGGTACAAATGGTGCTAGAGGGACAGAAGAAGAGTGATGTAGACATTAAGAATAAAGTTGACAGCATTTATAGGGAGTTGAATGGAAAATTTGACACTTTGAACACCCATATGAAAGTGTTAGACACGATTTGCTCAATCTTCATCAACCAACAAAGCGCCACTGGGTACCCTACCAGGTAAACCAGAGGTGAACCCCAAAGCCTATTGCAATTATGTCTCGACCAAAGAGAGTAAAGGGGCTGAAGAAAAGACTGGAATTTTAGAATGGATCGATCAATCCCATGTCTAAGTCTGTAGATCCAGAGTATGGTGTAAAGCTTCATGCTTCTTCCTTATATGAGAGAGCCTTCGTACCTAGAATCCCATAACTTTTTGTGCTACGACATCTGAGAGAAGCCATCAACGAAAAGAAATTAGCTGGGTTCCAGAAGCATGTGAAAATGATTCCTCCTACTAGGTCGTTTGAAGATGGTTAGGGTAGGTACCATCTGAATCAGTTCTTCAAAAATACCAGGGAATCAATGGAAGAGATAGAATAATTGTTCATCAAAGCTAAGAGTGCATCTTCATCGATGAAGAAGCTTCTCAAGTTAGGAGACCTTGGAAAGCTTGTGGTTCCATGTTTAATATCGGGTGCAAAGTTCAAAGACTCTCTTTGTGATACTGGTTACACAGTTATTCTCATGTCCAAGGACATTGATAAGAGATTGGGCCTTGTAACAGAGTCACCAAAGCTAACTCTACAATTTGCATACTCCTCTATCAAGTTTATGCAAGGTACCATTAAAGACTTAATTGTCCAAATGGAAAACTGCATTGTTCCTACTATTTTTTAGGTAATAGAGGTGAGTAATTGTGTTAATAGACTATTAATTATGGGAAGAGCATTCTTAGTCACAGATAGGCCCAACAAGAGGATCTCCTTTGCAAACATCTAAAAGAATGTTTACTACAAAGTTTTGCCCACATATATATGTATGTGACTTGCCTCTAGCATCTATGTGTTTGATGAGTTCAAGCATGTACATGTTTCTTAGAAAGACTTCGAGGATAAGAAAAATGTCAAAGAGTTTCAGAATAAAGACAATTTCACCCTGCATAAGAAGTTTGATATAAAATCCAAATCGAGTATGAGGTAAAATGCAAAGGAACCTTAAAGCCTTTTTGGAATGATCGAGGTATTCTCACCTCAGAGATGAAAGAGAAAGGTATGGAAGCTGTGAAGGGTTTTATGAGCAATGTTTTGAAGCTCAAAATGTTTGATTCTGGAACTTTTTTGGAGCAAGTTCTCACGCTCACCGAGACTGAAACTAAACTCCAAAAGTAAAGCTAAAGACTATAAACAACCTCTTAGTGAGAAGCAACCAACCGGTAAGTTTTTTGCTTTAGGTCTATTTAAGATTTTTATTTTGCTTCTCACCCCTCCTTTGGATTTATTTTTACACTGAGACGGTGTGAGATAAGTCTGAGGGATGATGTTACTAACACCGCTCTCTCTTCTTGGTGTTTCTGAGTATTTTCTTTTTTTTTTGTTCGACTTTATCGAGTCAAATTTTGTCAAGAACTACCATTTTATTTGGAACTAACCATCTAGCTAACACCTTAGTGACCATTTTTTAGCTACTCACTGCAGATTTCACAACATGAAAATACCCAAGTGGATCGATCTTCCAGTTCCGTCCATGCTTATTTCGGTATCTGAAGGATCAAAAGCTGACTTCAGCTAATCTACATAATTCTCTTGTCTTGGAACTTGTTATACATTTGATTGAAATACTCTTTGAGGTATGAAAAAAAGGTGAGTAGGGTTTCGCTCTCTCTTCCCTTCAAATATTGATAAAAAGGATAATCTCAAAAAGAAGTAACTCGAGAACTTGGTGGTGAATCCCATTAGTACTCACATCTTATGGAAGCATGTCAAATAAACTCAGTCAATGGAATAAAATAAAATGAATCCTACAAAGTATGGAGAAATCAATTGAGGGAAGTAAGAAAATAGAGAGGAAAGAAATTAGAAATATGAAACTTGAACGAGAAAAACTCCATTTGTCCAATGATTGATATTCCCTTGATAAGACTGCAAATTTGAACTCCTAATAAGAAGTTAGTGATGGTAAATTTGAGTCATTCTAAGATGTGAGTTGAAAGTATTATGGTTGCTAAGTTGAAGGTCAAGTATATGGAAATATCTTATAAGAGCACTCCTATTGAGGGTTTATGGGGGGAGTTTACACGGAAATCAAGAAAATAAAATAAGAAAATAACAAAAACCTATGAACCCCTCTCTCCTAAAGTTCTCTCGGGTGAACCCCTCTCTCCTAAGGTTCACCACATGGCGGCCCGGGATTGGTTTAGAATTTTTTTTTAAAAAAAAAAAAAAAAAATCAAAAAGAAAACAGAAAAATTTTAATAATAAAATAAGAATTTTTTTTCATTGATGTGGATGCTCTAAGGACTTGTGAGTTGAAAGTAGTATGGTTACTAAGTTGAAGGTCAAGTATATGGAAATATCTTATAAGGACTGTATTTTTTGATGTAGTTATCTAAAAGATTAATTACAATTTAAAAAAAAAAAGAAAATCAAAAAGAAAACAGAAAAATTTTAATAATAAAAAATTAATTCAATGAACCCCAAGAGGGGGGTTCATTGATGTGGATGCTCTAAGGACTTGTGAGTTGAAAGTAGTATGGTTACTAAGTTGAAGGTCAAGTATATGGAAATATCTTATAAGGACTGTATTTTTTGATGTAGTTGTCTAAAAGATTAAATGGTTAATATAGTTGTCTAAAAGTTAGTATGAAAATTACAAGATTAATTACAATTTTATATCTCAATGTTTTGTAATTTTTTGTGACTAATAAAAAAATAAGTGCAAATCTCTTAAATAATTTTTTTTTAAGTTTTGGCCACCAAAATAGTTCTCGAGAAAAAAAAAACAAAATAACAATTTTTATTTTGAATTTTTTAATATTTATTTTTTTTATTTTAAAAGTTTTAAACTCATCTCAAAACTCTACCCATAACTTTAAACCATGTGTCTAAATTAGTTAACCCTAATAATATAAATGTATATTTACACTTTTTAATAAAATTTACTTTAATCATTTTTTAGAGACTATTTTTCTGATAATTTTTTTTAAAGATTATTTTAGAGTATTTCTCAAATAAATAGTCATGCAGACAGCATAACTAAAACGTGTCCTGTCTAAGTATATGAGTAAATTTTATTGGTGGCCAGTCTAATTCAGGATGGGTTTTCATTATTTATAAGCTAAGTGGCGGAAAGGAGATAAGCGCACCGTCCAACTCTACGTCCCTACCGAAAAAATACATAGGAAAAGCCTGGGATAAATGATGAATTTAAAAGTCAAATAAAACATATAATATAGATCAACACGCGAAATATCCATGTGCCGACAACATCATGAACGATCTTTTGTGCAACTTTATAAAAACAAGTACTCGCTAGGTTTTTTTTATAGAATATTTTAGAAAATTTATATTGTTTCAAAATATAATATATTTTAAAAATTTAAAATATATTTTAAGGTTTTAAAGTTAACTTTAACTTTATTAAAAACTGTTAAACCAATAAAATTTTATAATTTTTTTTATAATTGATTAAATGATTTTAAAATTTTATTTTTAAAAATATTTTTTAAAGAAATTTAAATGTTTTAATCTCTGTGAACTAAACCAAACATTATATAAAAAGAAATATTATAATTTTGGTGTAAACAAGTATTATAAGTTACTTTATGAGAACTAACATTTAGAAAAACATGTCTCAAATTAAATTCCTATGATAATTTTATTATATCATTTATCAATTTTATTACTTAAACTAAGGGTTAATCCATTTACGTGGGAAGTTTGTTTCATAAAATATAATGTTTAACACTTGAATTTACGTTCAAAAGTTTGATTCTATTATGTGTGAATTATTATTTCTATAATTTTTATATTATTCCTTTTGGTTAATGTTGTTTGATATTAGAATATTTAGCCTTAGTTATGATTCACAAAAACTTTTAATACGAATATTGAGATCCTTTTAATGGGACTATGAACTTTTTTTTTTTTGGCGTTGTATATTTTTCTTGTTTTAAGATCTGCTATTTTCATTTATATGTTTATGTTTTCATTCTTAAGTTATTTTATATTAGCCTCTTTCTCAAATTTTACAACTATATACTTTTATTTTCCTATCAGTATTAAATTTATATTTAAGATTTTTGGAATTGGTTACGTAAATTTTTTAAAAAAACTTATTTATTTATTTAGATACAATAACTTTAGATCACATATTTATGTCATTAGATAATTTGTATTCATTTATGCATTTTATGTTTGTTGTTTAATTTATTATATTTTATTGTCTATTGTTTTCCTAACTATTTTTAAAATCATTTATTTGATTATGTAATTAATTTTTGGTTGTGAATTTTCTTTTAATTTTCTTTAGATAGAATTAAGTGATAAATAAGGAAAATGATCCAAGGATGCAATCATTTTTATTTTCTTTGTGATTTTTCTGTTCAGACTGCTTTACACATTTTTAAATATGCAAGTTTTTCAGATCTACACATTGTATATCAGAATTTATAGTAGACTTTTTGGTACAACTCTCGCGAAAAATTTCACCGCAAACTAAGTTAAAAATTAAAATCTAAGTGGGGAACAAAATTTTCTTAATAAAATTTGACTACTAACAAAAAAACTTCATATTTAAAGTTAGAGAGTATCTTTGGTAAATTATTGGATTACTTTTGTATTTGGAAATATTTTCAATTTTCCAGTCTCTAATAATCTCTTGTTAATTTTGCAGTTGACTAATTCTTTTTGAAATTTTATTTGCCTTTAGAAAATTTCTTGAAAAGTCATCCAATAAAATAATTTTAGAAAAGTTTTCTTATTGTTACATGAAGTCTCCGATCAAGAAATTTACGTAAGTTAGTTTGATTTTACAAGAGAAAACTTTTACATAAGTCTTGTACATTGCTTTCAAAACTAAAGGTTTGACTAGAATATCAAAATAATATTAAAAAAAGACTTCTCAAGAAGTCTTCTAATTATTTAATTTTGATATTAAATATTTTATATTTATTGTCAATTGCAAAATTAACATACACATACTTCTTGCCATATTTTAGAGACTTCATGTGACTTTAAGAATACTTCTTTCGAAAAGTCAAACTTCTCAAAAACTTAGTCAAATATTGCAAAACTAACCTGCAGAAGAAACTTTTTGAGAAATCTACTCAAATTTTTTGGTTACAAAAAAAGTTAAAAAAACTTCTAAAGAATTTTTATATGAAAAACACACAAAATAATCATTTGCAAAACTAACTTATGCACTGACCAGAATATTTCTAGAGAAGTGTTCTTCGCATAACAGAACTGGCAAATTCAAATATCATTCTTAGGTTAGGTGAGATTCATGCTTAGCTTCTCCAAATACACAAAAATTCTCCAAAAACATGATTTTTTAGTTTTGATAGGATATAGTGATTTTACAGTTCTGACTTAAAAACATTATTTTGTTTCGTTGACGTGAAAACATGATTCACAGTTTTGGCGAAAAACGTGATTTTATGATTTTGACGGGAAAACGTGAGTTTGTGGTTTTGACGAGAAATGTGATTTTTTGGTTTTGCGAAAAAACATGATTTTTTTTGTTTTAGCAGAAAACATAATTTTATGGTATTTACAAGAAAACACAATTTTACGATTTGACAGCAAAACATGATTTTGAAGTTTTGACGAGAAAATGTGATTTTGTTGTTTTGAAATGCAAATGTGATTTTGCGGCTTTGGCAGGAAAATGTGATTATGTAGTTATGACCGAAAAACATAATTTTGTTGTTTTGACGAGAAAACATGATTTTGTTATCTATAAATACACTGTTTTACAATCTACATGTACACCTTTTATCAAGTACACTTATTCAACTCATTTTAGAAATTGTTCTTCTTTATTATCTCCTCAAACTTTGAAATTTCCTATGTGTACACATATATGTGAGTCATGTTGGAGTAAAACAATATTCATTACACTTTATCAACGTAAATATCAAATATACAGAAGATTACTTTCATGTTATATGGAAATTTGTAAAAGGTAACTATCCACATGTGATCCCTTATTTTAATGAACATGGAAATTAGACTGGTTTAGTGTACATATGTACACCATAACTTTCTTGAAATATTATCAAACTTCTTTGTCTTTTTGTCTCTTATATACTTTAACACATTTGAAATGATCTTAAACCAAATAATATATATCATTATCAAAGGCCTAAGCATATCTCTTTCGATTTACAGAATGTAGCCTAAAGAGATTTCTGTGTGTTTGGATTTTGGAATTAAAGTACTAATCTAGTAGATAACATGATATGCGGTGTTTAAAGAAAAATATGATTTTGCGGTTTTAATGGAAAATGTAATGTTGCAGTTTAACGAGAAAATGTGATTTTACTGTTATGGTGAGAGATGTGATTTTATGGATTTGGTGAGAAAATTTGATTTTGAAGTTTTGACGAGAAAATGAGATTTTACGATTTTGAGAGAAAATGTGATTTTGTAATTTTAAAGGAACAATGTAATTTTGTTGTTTGACGAGAAAACATTATTTTGATTTTGGAAGGAAAAGGTTATTTTGTGGAAAATAATTGATTTAATGATTTTGGGAAGAAAACTTGATTTTGTGATTTCAACGTGAAACGGGATTTTGGGGTTTTAGCCGAAAAATCTGATTTAATGATTTTAGAGGAAAAACTTGATATTGCGGTTTTGCCGTGAGCACGTGATTTTAAAGTTTAGGCGGAAAAACTAGATATTTTGGTTTTGGCAGGAAGCTATAATTTTCGGTCTTTGTGAAAAAAAAAAGTTTTTTTGTATAAGGTGGAAAAACATAATTTTGTAGTTTCAGAGGAAAAATCCGTTCAACCTGTTTTGGTAAAAAAATCATGATTTTGTGGTTTTGGCGTAAAAAGATATTTGTGGTTAATGAGAGTTTTGTTCTTTAGCTAGACATTAGTTAGATTTTAAAAGTTTATGTTGATTTGGTCACATTGATTAAAAGATTGGGAAAAGAGAGAATGTGTTGGGAAAAGCAAAAGTGTGAGTTGTGGAAAATGTTCTACGATGTAATTAGTAAGTGTAAAAGTGACATATTGTAAACCACTCTACCATGAGCTATCCTAGTAGCACAAAGTGTCATAATATGTAATAAAAACTCATAAAGTGAGACTGAGTGTAAATCACTAAAATAATCTTAAAACTTAATTTTGAATCTGGGGATGCAAGTTTTACAAAAAAATCATGGAGAAGACTTAGTAGACTTCTCTGAAAGTCTTTTCCCAACAGACTTTTCCATTAGTCTTTTCCATAAGTCTTTTGTTGGGCTAATTTTTTATTTGGGAATATTTTTAATTTTTCCAATCTCTAATAATTTAGTTAATTTTGCAATTGACCAATTTTTTGCTGAAATTTTACTTTTCATAGAAGACTACTCGAGAAGTTATATCAAGAGGAATTCTAGAGAAGTTTTTTTATTGTTATGTGACTTCTTTGAAGTGTCACGAGAGGTCTACGTATGTTAGTTTTGCATTTGATGATATTTGATTTTATAAGAAAAAGACTTCTAGTCTTCTACAGTGCTTTCAAAACTAAAAGCTTGACTAGAATATCAGAATGATATGCATGAAGTCTTCTAATTATTTAATTTTAATATTAAATATTTTTATTTATTGTTAATTGGAAAATTAACTTATGCAGACTTCAGAGACTTCATGATACTGTACAAAATTTTATTCAGAAGTCTTATTTGAAAAGTAAAATTTCTGCAAAACCTTAGTCGATTGTAGAACTAACCTACTTATTAGAGTATACTTTTCCAGAAGTCTACTCTATTTTTTTTGGTTACAAAGAAAAGTTAGAAGATATCAAAAAAGTTCCCTATGAAAACACACAAAAAAAGTCAATTGCAAAACTAATCTATGCATTGACGAGAATATTTCTAAAGAAGTTTTCTTTGCGAAACAGATCTGAACAAATCGAGATATCCTTCTTAGATCCGGTGAGATTCATGCTTAGTTTCTCAAAGTACACATAGCTTCTTGATGAATGTTACCCACTCATTATTGACTAAAAATCATGAATTTGAGTAACTATGATAAGCTTATAATTTTTGAGATTTTAAATTTGGGATTTTGAGATGAAATGAGAGAGAAAGTGAAAGAGAAGTGACTTGTGTAAGA
Organism: Moricandia moricandioides; assembly: GCA_905132885.1. NCBI lineage: Eukaryota > Viridiplantae > Streptophyta > Magnoliopsida > Brassicales > Brassicaceae > Moricandia > Moricandia moricandioides. Next base: position 131,733 of record CAJHQQ010000336.1, on the reverse strand, counting down.
AATGGGATATGAATATTTAGATGTCGTCTTTTATGTACATTTAAAGAGTTGATTTAAAAAAGGTACATTCAGAGTTTGGTTTTAGTTGTTAATGGTGGTTATTGTATTGACGACAATGACAATTTGGTAAATAAGTGATGAAGATGAGGATGTATGAGCAACACAAACTATTTCAAAAAAAGAAAAAAAGTAATGATATTTCTGGTTATAATTAGAATTTTAGAGTTAATAGTGCAAATGAAAATTCTAAAAAACTTATAGTTGTGTTTGATCACAAATTTTGATTCATATTTGAAAGAATCCCAAAATACTATTTATTCTTGAAATTTATATATTTTAATTCTGTAATGCATTTCCACTAGATTATTATTTTCTGAATATTTTTTTTTCAGGAAACTCAAGTTTTTTTTATGTATTTCCATTGAAATTTAGTTTATTAAATTTATATTTTTTGATATTTTTTATGCACACTAATTTTCTAAAAAAGTATTACATATCTATTTTTGTTGTGGTTTTCACCAGTTTCATAAATATAAAAAAATAGAAACTAAATTCTGTGATATTCATTTATATATATTTATTGGCATAGGTTCAATGAAACTAAAAAGATGTAGATTATTTTTTCTTCTTTTTACTTATGAAATGTTTTCTATCTATTTTGAAATTTATGTACATTGGTTATATTATGTATTTTTAGTAAATTATAAGTTCTTGTGAGAATTATTTAAAATAATTAGTTTGACTAAAAAATAAACCAATTAAATAAATTTATGGTTTATTAAGTTACAAATTTAAGAATTTAATTTAAATAAGAAAATGAAAAATGGAAGATAGTTAATAAATTTATATTTATGCAATGTCTTTTTTTATTTGTTTGCTGAGATGACTTCTCAAGAAGAAAGTAAATTTTTATTTTAGAACATTTTTAATGAAAAAGTCAATAAAATTTTTAATCAATAAAAATATGAAAAAAAATGAAAAAGAGAAGGATAAGTATTTCATAAGAGCATCTCCAACCCTTTGTTATTTCACCTCTAACTGTTATAATAAAGGTAGGTTTGAGCATTTTATGTTGTACCAAAAAGCCAAATCAAACTCAGTTTAAAATTCCTCAACAAGAAAGAAAAGGATCCAAAATGAACCGATCCTAATAGAGTTATACCCAAAATAAACTATTTGAATATACTCAACCTGATAAGAACGAATTCATACCTGATTAAACATATGAATATACACGACTATGACTCTATGTGTTGTATTTTCTATATTTGAATTTATAAGTTAGTTGTAATGTTTTTTTGTTTGCAATTTTTATTATTATTTTATAACATTTTCAAGTAATATGAAACTTCAAGTGTCAAATTTAGAATTTAAATTATTTAATTTAAATTATTAATATTTTATCTTTGGTTATTTTGAAAAATTTTAGATAAATATGACAGGTTTCGGGTAAATGTTGATGTGATTCGGGTACTTTGGTCTTTTGGGTCTTAAATACCCAAATGACCAAGACAAGAAGCAATACACCCAAAAATTACATATATTTTATAGGTGTTTTAGTTATAGACTTGAACTGATCCGGACTCGACTGCCCAGACCTAAATAGAGGAAGATATGTTTCAATCTATCTCTATTTCTTCTTTTAAAATAGAGATTGATATTTTTCTCGAAATATAGAAGCAAAATAACATTTCTCTATTACAGTCATATATTTTTATTTCAAAATGATCCTTTAACTTTTAAACTTTTATATTTATAACTAAAATAAATACTTTTATGGAGAAGTACAGTTTTTATAAAAATAAAATCATATATTTTATTTACAGAATAGTCTTTTAAAGAAACATTAGTTTAAACAAAGTTATAATTTTATGAATATATTTCAAAAGTTAAAAATAAATATAGTTAATTTCAACTTCTTTAAATAAAATTTATGTGTTTAAAATAAAAAAAAAATGATATTTTGAGAAATGCCTTTTTAGAGAAGAAATAGAAAAAAAATCATTGGAGAGAAACAAATTTCTATTTTAAAATTATTTATTATACATGAAAGAAATAAGAATAATACACTGGAGATGATGTCTGAGAACTTCACAAACAATCCTCATCACAGAAGCTAACTTATAATTGATCTAATTTATACTACAAAATTGAAATTTAATTAGATAGCTAAATTATTTAGTGTTGCACGACAAATACCAAATACTATTTAATGATAAATTTCATAAAAATATCGTAACTAATTTTGGTTAAGATTTTTAGCATCCAAACTTTTTTGCTACCCAAACTAATTACTTTACTCATTTAAGTACATATACTTTTTAAACTGTACACATTTAATATAAAAATTTATTTATTTTAATTAAAAATATTAATAAGTTTTAAACAAAATTTTAAAAAATCTCTTAAATTTAAAATATATATATCAAAAATCTATTTTAGCTTTATTTGATAAATAAAATAAAATTAATTGTGGATAAACTTATATTTCGTAATAAATGTTTGAAGTTTAAAATATTGATTTTTTTTTCTTAAATTAAAAATATTACTTTTCCCTTCAAAATTATTATTTTTTATTTTATCTCTTATTTGGAGACTTTTTAAATTTTCTTTGAAATTCATTATTATTTTCAATTAAAATAAACATATTGCATGTATTAGAAGGGTCACACTTTTAAAATCTACTCTATTAAAATAGAGTCCTATTTTTTTATCTACTTACAAATAGTCTAGGTTGAACCATTACATTTAACTAGCTTTCCTATTATTTTTACTTTTATCTAATTTAATTATTATTAAATCCATACACTAACCTAAAATTAAGGAACTAAATAGTTATTCTATTGTTTTCAAAAAATAATCAATAAAGTTTATATTAACATTAAATTTGAATAGCTAATCAATTATATTTTATTTACTAATATATAAAAAAAAATTATATGCCTAAAAATCTGTACAAATATAAAATTGTACTTTAACCCAAATGCAAGAAATAAATTCTTCAAACTTTCACCAAATACATAATATCTCTTATAGATAGAGTATTAAAATTAGATATATATATATATATATATACACACACATATATATATATGTGCATATTTGATAAAATAAATATTAATAATTAGTTACTATAAATATTTAATGATATAATGGAACATATTATTATTGACTATTCCAATAAACATGTAAAATCTTTATCAAAAATAAAAAAATTGAAAAATATAAACACATTTTAAGTTAGGCTTGGACCTTGGAATACGTGTTATATATTTTGAATTTTTGCTCTAATTTATATCATATCCTCATTCTGATAAATTTGTAAGTACATATCGGATTAAGATATAACGTTTTGGTTCTAATTTGTACCATATCCTAAAATTCATAAAGTAATCATATATTATTCATGTTTGGGTTATATTGGTTCGATTTAGATATATCCAAAGTTAAATCCAAAATTTAAAAGCAAAACATAAGAACTAAACAATTATTTATATAAAATTGAATATTAGAGTACTTATTTAAAATTTAATACTTATTTTTAGATATCATTTAAAAATATATAATTGAATATATGAAATACATATTTATATTTGTGATTATTTAGACATCCAAACCATTTTTTTTTGGATTTTTGGGACTTTTCAGCTTTTGGGTTACCCATTCGGGTTCGGCTAATCATACTTCGAGTTCGTATATCTTTTGTATCACCCTACAAAACTCATTCTGGTATTTCTGACATTTTAGACTGGGTATGTACGAATCAAATTTTTTGGTTTGAGTTCGGTATGAACTTCAGATTATATATTTTATGCCCAAGTTTACTTTAAATAAAAAAATGATTATATGTATTTTCCATCGAAAAATCATCCGCGCTTTAGCGCGGATTAAAATCTAGTCTAATCTATTAAATTAGGGCTCTATTTTTATGTAATACTAAAAAGTCATAGTAAGACCACTTAAAAAATTAATTAATATGACATATTTGATTATTTATATTACTAATAAACCAACTCTAATTTTAATGTTTACTTTTTAATTATAACAAAATCTGTTGAGAAAGAATCTAACTAAATCTTACTTAAAATTTTAAATATTTTTTAGAAAATAACACAATAATAAATTTTATAATTAGTAATATAATATTATTATAAATCAATATTACTAAGATTTTATTATAAAACAGGAAAATAAAAATTATATACTGTTTTTTTATAAATTTTATAAATATATTCTCGATTATGTAAAAATACCAGTGCTACATGAATTAAATATGATAAAATTATATTAAATAGGTAATTTAACAATTTTTAAATTTATAAAAATTTTCATTTAAATAAATTATCATTCATAATTAAAATAGGTTAAAATTGGTAAAATATATAATATTTTATACAAAATAAATGTATCAACATAGGTTAAACTTATATGTATATGTATATATATATATATATATATATATAAAATTATTTAGTTTGAAACTCTGATAAATATATTGTTTAAAAAATTTATATTCAAAAAGAAAATAGTATATAATAAATTTTAGTTCATATACTATTTAAAAATATGTTATTAGAGAACTATAAAATTTTAGTAATTCATTTAAAATATTAATGACAAATAAAATTTTAATTTTAAATCTATTTTTATTTTAACTATAACAAAATCTACTGAGATTTTTTTCAAAATAGTACCAAAAATTCTAATATTTTATTTATAAAACAATAGATTAGATGTAGTTACAAAAAAAATTCAAAATTCATTAATGTTCTAAATTCAAAAATAGTTGTGTAATTTTGTAAAATTTTCTTGAAAAAATATAAAATTTTGAAAATAAATATTTAAACTCAAAATGATAATATTTAAAATTTCAAAAAAGATAAAATCATAGATAATAAAAAGTAACTTTTTGAAATACACCATGAAAAAACTATTTATATATGCTGTAAAAATTAAAGTAATCTAATATTTTGAAGCCTTAATTTAAAAATAAAATAAAGCTTAATATCATAACATTCAAAAATATCCTATATCAATAAAATTTACTAAAATAATATGATAGATACTACTATGTATAAAATTTACTAAAAAAAATAAGGTTATATTATTTAAACAAAACAGTTTTTTACTTATAAATCCCGTAAAATACTAAAATTATATATGTTAAAGTATATTTTCTTATACACAACATATAAATAGAAATGATCTTAAATATATTTCTTTTATACAATATAAATAAATAAAATTTAAAATATTATATGCAAAATGTATAAATTAAAGAAAAAAACATATTATGAAAATGTTCTCTATTTGATTATTTCATATGGTTATTTTATTGTACCTAACTCAAAAATATATTAGTAAGTAATAAAAATTAATAACAAAGTAAAAAATTTTAAACAAATCAATATATATTAATAATATTGAATAAGAAATATAAACAATAATATTATAGATTTACACAATATATAACACTGAAATAAAAATATATTTTTATAATAATATCTAATACATTTATATTATAGAGAAATATTCATACGGACGTGCGGGTTAAAATCTAGTTTTATGTATTAAAGTGAATAAAGTATTTAGTTGAATCATTAAATTGTGTAGAAGGAAAAATTAGATATAAAAAGAGACTAATGAAATTTAGTTAGAACAGTTCTATGGAATTTTCCTTGTATAAATTCAACTGGCCAATGCCACATCACTATAATGACCACGTGACTTGCAGACACTATATTTAAACCCTAATTCGATTAGGATTGCTAGTAAGAATCAATATGCCGATTTACTTGTTGATTGTCATGATTGTTTTGATTGCTTGATTGTTTGATCACCTAGAAACTACTTGTTAGGATTGCTAATGAACCGAATGATTGTTTTGAATAAACCGACCACATGATTCATAATGTAATCCGATTGATTAAACCAAACATATAACCTATTAGGTTGTTAGATTGAATCGACCATATAACTTGTTAGGTTGATAGATTGCATTGCATCATTCTTGTACTATCCGAATGACACTGCATCATATATATAACCGGCCATTGATTGACTGAATCACTATTGTCTTGATTGCAATTGCACTTAGAAACTCTTATGTTAGGTTGATAAAAATCTGAATTCTAAAACTCATGATCATATGATTTCAGATATCGAAGATCAATAACTTGCAATATGTTGCCCTAAATCTCTCTGGAGATAATTATCTTCAATGGGCGCTTGATACCAAGATCATCCTAAATTCTAAAGGGCTCGGTGAAAGTATCAGAGATGACAATAATGTCAGTGAGAAAGATCGATACAGAGCCATATTGATAATACGCCATCACTTGGAGGAGAGTCTCAAAGATCAGTACTTAACGACTGTAAATCCTCTTGAGCTTTGGACAGAGCTGAAAAGCAGATATGATCACCAAAGAACGGTGATCTTACCAAAGGCTCTTTATGATTAGAGGAACCTAAGGATCCATGATTATAAGTCTGTAGACGAGTATAATTCAGCACTGTTTAAGATTGTTTCAAAATTGAAATTGTGTGGAGAGACCATTACAGATAAGGATATGCTTGAGAAAACTTTTTCCATCCACACAAGCAATGTGTTGCTACAGAAACAATATCGTGAAAAAGGCTTCATGACCTATGCTAATCTTATTTCTTGTTTGCTACTTGCTGAGAAGAACAATGAATTACTAATGAGAAACAGTGAAATGAGACCTCCAGGATCCACACCATTACCTGAAGCACACGCAGCCACTGATACTGAGAAAGAGGCTAATCACGTTCATTCTAATGGCCAACATGGTCGAGGCCGTGGAAAATGGCATGGGTGTGGCCGCGGTCGAGGTTTTTATGGCCATAGGCGAGGAAACCAATATGGTCGAGACTATGGCCGAGATAGAGTCCAAGGAAACTCTTTTGGCCGAGGACATGGACAAGGCCGAGGGAATTCATTCAAACCCCCACATTCAACCAAATCATGGTGTCATAGATGTGGTATGAGTAATCATTGGACAAAGACTTGCAGGACTCCTAAACATCTTTGTGATCTCTATCAAGAGAATTAAAGGGAAAGAATCCTGAAGCTCATATGACGATCCAAGATGATGAAAATGATGACTTAATGGAATATGAAACTTCATATTGTCTTAAAGACTTAAGAATGATTTCGACATCATAAACATTTGTGTTCTTTGCTTGTTTTATCGTTGAAATTTTATTTGGTGTTTTTTATTTCTATGTTATCATTTCTATGACTGTCATTTCCGTTTTGACTTAATGAATGATTTATACGAAGTCTCTAAATATCATCCTATGAATCTTATTTTAGAAATGGCCAATAACAAGGATGTATTCGTAGTGGACAGTGGATCGAGCCACACGATCCTAAGGGACAAAAGATACTTCATAAACCTAATTCTTAAAAAGGCCAACATTTCCACAATTTTGGGTATATCTAATCTAATAGAAGGCCACAGCCAAGCAAGCTTTTTATTGCCCATGGGTACGCATCTAGAAATATCAGATGCCTTATATTCACCCATTTCTAAAAGAAGTCTATTGAGCTTCAAAGACATTCGAATAAATGGATATCATAATGAAACTAAGGGCGAAGGAAATAAAGAGTTCTTTCATATCATTGAGATATCGCCCAAGGGCATAAGAAAGTATTAGAATCCATACCCACATTATCTACTGGACTATACCAAGCTAAAGTCAGTATGATTGAGGCCAATGCAACGTTTAATAAAACAACCATCAAAATTTTCACTTTATGGCATGACCGGCTTGGCCATCCCGGTTCGACCATGATGCGTAAGCTGATATCAAACACCAAATGTCATACACTTAAAGAAAAACGAATCATCCCTAAAAAATTAACGTGTGCATCTTGTTCACAAGGGAAACTAATCGTTAGGCCATCACCAGTTAAGGTGACAAAGGAATCAATAAACTTTCTGGAAAGGATTCAGGGCGACATTTGTGGACCAATTCACCCACCTTGTGGGACATTTTGATATTTCATGGTCCTTATAGATGCATTGACCAGATGGTCGCATGTGTGCCTACTGTCGACCCGTAACTTGGCATTTGCAAGATTGCTCGCTCAGATAAAAAGATTATGAGCTCATTTTCCAGATTTTTCTTTGAAGACTATACGTCTTGATAATGCTGGTGAATTCACTTCTCAAGCGTTCAATGATTACTTTATGTCCATGGGGGTTACAGTGGAACAATCTGTGGCATATGTACATACACATAATGGTTTAGCCGAATCATTTATAAAACACATACAACTCATAGCCCGACCATTACTCATGAGGTCGAGGTTGGTGGTTTCAGTATGGGGACATGCGGTCCTTCATGCGGCCGAGCTTATACGCATCAGACCATCTAGTGAACACAAGTATTTCCCATCACAATTACTAAAGGGTCGAGAGCCAGACATTTCCCATCTCAAAACATTTGGTTGTTATGTTTATGTTCCAACTTCTCCACCACAGAGAACAAAGATGGGACCTCAAAGGAGGATGGGGATATATGTTGGATTTGATTCTCCCACGATTATAAAATACCTTGAGCCAACTACTGGTAATTTTTTTAAGGCAAGTTATCTGGTACCTTAAGCCAATGAATCCGAACTTCCAACATTAGGGGGAGATAAAAAGCTGGTAAAGAAAATAAAAGAAATGAAAGAAATTTCATGGAATCAAACATCATTAACATGGCAAGATCCTCGGACTCAAGTGTGCGATCCTCGGACTCAAGTGTGCGATCTTGAGGTCCAGAAAATAATACATTTACAAAAGCTAGGTAATCAATTGCCAGATTCCTTTGATGACCCGAAAAGAGTGACTAAGTCACATATACCAGCTGCTAATGCACCAATCAAATTAGATGTCCAAATGGGACACGGTCAAGTTGCTACTGAGTCTATGGCACGTCTCAAACGTGGTAGACCAATTAGTTCTAAAGATAGACAACCTCGGAAAAAGAAAGGTGCAACCGAAGACGGAAACCAAAACAAAGAAATGGCCGACCTTACCCGAGGTACGGTTGAATCCGACCAAACGTCCTCAGACGTGGTCGATGGTCCGAATGTACAAACCATGGTTGATGGTCCGATTGTACCGACCAATGATGCTCGGGACGCCTTGTTTCATGGTACTGACGGTCCAAATAATAATGAGATCTCGATAAACTTTATCTTGTCTGGAATAAAATGGAATAGAAAAGATGTCGACATCAATGATATATTTGCATATCAAGTAGCACTTGAACTGATGGATAACGAGGATCATGAACCCACGTCTATATATGAATGCATGCAACGATCAGATTGGCTTAAGTCGAAAGAAGCCATAAACGTGGAGTTAATTTCTTTATAGAAAAGAGGTGTTTTCGGTCCTATAATCCGAACACCATATGATGTGAAACCATTTGGACGCAAATGGGTCTTTGTGAGAAAGAGAAATGAACATGGCAAGGTTATGAGATATAAAGAACGACTCGTTGCACAAGGATTCACACAAAGACTAGGAATTATGAGGAAACATATTCCCCTGTGGTGGATGCAACTACTTTTAGGTTCCTGATAAGTTTGGCCATAAGAGAAAACTTAGATTTACGATTAATGGATGTCGTAACCGCATACTTATATGGTCCACTGGATAATGAAATCTATATGAAGATCCCAGAGGGTATTGAATTGAAAAATAAAGAAAGATCTCGAGATCAACATTGCATAAAGTTAAACAAATCACTATACGGACAGAAACAATCCGGCCGGATGTGGTACAATAGATTGAGTGAGTACCTAGTGAAAGAAGGATATAGAAATGATCCAATCAGTCCATGCATTTTCATAAAGAAATTTGAAAATAAGGTCTTTTTGATAATAGCAGTGTATGTTGATGATTTAAACATCATTGGAACCTCTGGAGAGATCACCCAAACAGTTGAATATCTAAAGAAAGAATTCAAAATGAAAGACCTAGGCAAAACGAAATTTTGTTTGGGATTACAACTTGAGTATAGAAATGATGGAATCCTTGTGCATCAAATGACATATACAAAAAAGATACTCAAGAGGTTTAATATGGCCGAGTCTCACCCTTTGTCAAGCCTTATGGTCCTGAGATCCCTTGGTCCGGACACTGACCCATTTTGTCCTAAGATGGACGGTGAGGATGTCCTTGGTCCAAAAATGTCATATCTCAGTGTCATTGGAGCGTTAATGTATTTGGCAACTCACACGCGGTCTGACATATTATTTGTCGTGAACCTACTATCTAGGTTTAGTTCTTGTCCGACCGAAAGGCATTGGGACGGGAGTAAACATGTTCTTCGTTATTTAAAAGGAATTAAAGGTTTAGGTTTGTTTTATACTAACCATAACAAATAAAGTTTAGTCGGTTTTGCTGATGCAGGTTATCTATCTGATCCACACAATGCTCGTTCACAGATAGGCTATGTTTTCACACATGGTGGTACGGCTATATCATGGCGTTCTATGAAGTAGACTATCTCGGCCACATCATCTAACCATGCCGAGATTTTGGCAATACGTGAGGCAAGCCGTGAGTGTGTATGGTTGAGGTCGATGACTCAACATATCCGAGCAGATTGTGGGATGACTGAAGACAAGGATCCAACCGTGATGTATGAATACAATGCAGCATGCATTTTATAGCTCAAATATGATTACATCAAAGGAGACAGGACGAAACACATTTTTCCCAAATTCTTTTTTCACACACGAGTTACAGAAAGCCAACGAGGTTCAAGTGGTTCAAGTACGTTCAACTGAGAATTCAGCCGATCTATTCACTAAGGCATTACCGACTTATACTTTGAAGAAATTTATACATCAGATTGGAATGCGTCGGTTAATTGATGCATTCATCAGGGGGAGTAATACGGTTGTACTCTTTTTCCTGACCATGGTTTTATCCCTTACATGTGAGGTTTTAATGAGGCAACATACCAAACGTATTACAAGCTCTATATGGTTATAACATCCAAGGGGAGTGTTATAAACCATTTGATGTGGATGCAATAACCATAAAGGTTGAACCAATCGAGCAAGGACAAAACCAGCCGACCATGATCTTTCTTTTTCTCTATGGTTTTGTATTTTTCTTTTCCTTGTTGGATTAGGAATTGTTATCTTTTCATTTATCTTATGACGGTCTATTTTTAACCCCTATATAAAGGAAACCTCTATTATATTATCAATAAGAATATACATTCTCCTTACTTTTATAACATATAGCGAGCTATTCTTTTTTTTTTGAACAAATATAGCGAACTATTCAAGATTACAAAAATTATGATTGAAAAATCACGAAACAAAAAAATAGAAATAATAATAAAGAGGTAGCAAAATATTTAAGAAATCATAAAAAAATAGACGAATTTACGTAGTCAAAGTTTGATCTATTTCCTTAACTCAATAAACCGCTTGTAACGTGCGACAGTTTCATGCAATTTTTGAACCCTAGAATATAACCATTGTAAGACTGTTTCACAACAGCCGAAACACAATCTATAAATTCTAATATATGATATATTCTCACAACTTATTTAAAAAAGCTATTTTATTGCTGAAAGTTTTAGTTTCTGCTAAATCTTGTAAAAATGAAGAGGTTAGGCATATATTTGTATAGGTAGAAATCTTAATCGAAAATATAAGCATAAACTATAGAGAAACAAAATATTCTATAAATATTCTTTCTTATGTAAGAGATAAGGGTAACGAAAATATTCTAATACTTATTTAAAACTATTTCTGAAATTATCTTGACACAATTTACAACGCTTAAATTTATCAAAATATTTAAACACAATGTGTTTGAATTTATCAAAAGTATTATGCAATAATATTAGTATGAAGTGTTCCGAAAAAACATTTTTTTGTTGCTTCCATATATTATGTAAAATCTTAGTATGACCTGCTCATAAGACCCAAGACTCAAATCTAGCCGGTGGTGATGCGCATCTGTGGTTTGCATAATTTCTCATTTTTATCTTGCTCCATAGTTTCTCACAAGCTTATGAATATTGTTAAAGCAATGTAATACTTCTTCCGTTTTATATTAAGTATCGTAGAAAAAAATTCATTATAAAATAAGTGTTGTTTTAATTTTCAATGTAAAATTTATTAACTTTATTCCTTCGTTTATTTTTCTATTGGTTGAAATATATTTAGTTGTATATGTAGATAAATGTATTTTTAGATAGAATATATATAAAATTAATTGTTTCTTTATTTCGTATGAACAAATCTAAAATGACACTTAATATGAAACAAATGAAGTTTATTCTAAAAGATTTCTCTTGTTGTAAACAATGTGAGATTTTTTGCTCTTACATTTTTAAGTAAAATTTTTTTTTATTAAAATCCCTAAAAAACTTTCACCACATTTCTCCTCGTACTAATCCAAAATTTTTCATAGCCCAAAAACTTAGAGCCTGATTATCGCTTAGTATCTAAAATTTAAGTATCTGACACATAATTAAGTAATTTATTGTAAATTTATTAAGTAATTAAAATTTGATTAAAAATAAAAATGAAACCAATGAAAAACGACAAGTAAACATTGCAGGTTCTCTATAGATTTTTCAAAGAGAAATTGCCAAACTAACACTTTTAGTACAGTTTTGCATCTTTATCTTAATCACATTTACTTTTTGTTTTAAAGAGGTAAATAGACACTGATAACTATAGGGTTAATTAATCTAGACTTAGTATTTAGATTTCAGTGGTAGGATTTTGGAGAGTAGGGTTTAGAATTTTAAGAAAAATAGAAATAAATATTTAAAATAAAAAAAAGTTTCAAAAAGTATTTTTGAATTTTAAATAGAAAATGTGAAAAATTTTGAAAAACAATTTTGAAAAAGAAATTCAAAAGAAAATTTATACGAATTTTTGAATTTGAAAAGGATAATTCAAAAACTTAAAATTTAACTTTTTATTTTTCATTTTTATGTTTTATTTATTTAAATAATTATTTATATTTATAAATCTGTGACATAAATGTCTTTTGTTTTTTAGTGGAATCTCATACATAGGTATTTTTGTAAATATCCATTTTGAGAAAGGAAACATGAATAATGATGGTACCAAATGAAAGTTAAAAATTAAATTTCCCATTTTGAAAATATCTATTTTGTCTCTCACTTACTTTCAATTTTTTTATAATATACTAATGGGAAAATATTCATCTGGTCCCTTGTTGGAGATCCTCTTATAAATTGGAGTACTAACAAAGTAAAGATCGTAAAACTTTGCAAAAAAATAATAATGGAAGAATTGGACATAGTAATAGTAGGAGGAGGCATTGCTGGTCTTGCGACTTCACTTGCTCTTTACAGGTTCAATATTTTCTCCTCCCTATTCCACAATACATTCTCTTCTTTGTGTTAACTTGTAAACTATATACATAGAGTACTGACTACTTATCGTATCAACTAAAAATACATACAAATATAAATTTAAAGAAAGGGTATAAAGAGCATCGTGTTAGAGAGATCAGAGTCGGTAAGATCGGAAGGAGCAGCATTTGGTATTCAGACTAATGGATGGCTTGCTCTTCAGCAGCTCGGCGTGGCCGATAAGCTCCGTCCTAAATCTCTCCCCATTCATCAGTAAGTGTATATGTATCTTTTTTATCTTTTTATTAGTTAAAATCATGATTTATATGTTGATAGTTTTGGTTGTACGGTTAAACAGAATAAGAGATGTTATGATCGAGAAAGGGATCAAACGAAGAGAATCGGTTGGACTAGCGTCGCATGGGGAAGTAAGAGGAGTAATGAGGAATGATATGGTCCGAGCTTTGGCTCATGCTCTTCCTTGTGGGACTCTCCGGCTTGGTTGCCAAATTGTGTCGGTTAAGCTTGATGAAGCGACATCGTTTCCGGTTGTTCACCTCAGAAATGGGCAAGATATTAAAGCGAAGGTACGTGTATCGGCTGTTAGTTAGATCATCTATTATTGTTCAATAATTGTGGTAGTGGAAGATTTTTGAAAGTCGTGAAATACATTTACTGAACGCTTACATGTTTGTCATGAAATAGCTGAATTTACTAGTTGGACTTGTACTTGCGAGTAATTCGTTGGACTTGTACTTACCTTAAATAAGATAAAATTTATGTACTTTGGCATTTAAAAAATAAATCTCATTTCGATGATTTTAAGAGTAGGTGATTGTCTTTCTTTTCTATCAAAATTTTTTTTCACTTCTTTGTAACAACCGATGTAGAATATTTAGTTAATACTGTAGAGCAAAATTTAGTTAATGAGAGAATATTTAGCGCTATATGCTTGAAAAATGAAAAACTATAATCTTTTTTACCGACATCAGAAACTTATTCTTCTCTTTCCTAGTTATGACCACTTAAATCTCTATAAATATATTGTATACATCAATTTTTATTTTCAGAATTTTAAAATATTTACATATATATTAAACTAGCTGAAATAACAATACAAATATTCTAAAATATTTTGAAAATCAAATAATGAGTCGAAACAAGTCAAATAGTTAAAACAAATTTAAGACTTGATACTTGGTTTGAATTTACAAGTTACTCCCTCTGTTTCATTATAAGTGTCACTTTAGTTTTTTGCACACGGATTAAGAAAATAATTAATTTTACATATTTTCTATATAAAAACACAATTATTTATACACCTAACCATATTTTAACCAATAAAAAAATAAATTGCAGCATAAAATTAATAAATTTTGCATCGAAAATCGAAAACGACACTTATTTTGTAACAAAAAAACTTCTCTAAAACGACACTTATTATGAAACGGAGGGAGTATTAAATTTCATAACTTGTTATTTGCTTTGATTATGACAAGTATTTGTGTTTCTGGGGCAAATACAAGGTGGTTAACGAGTATAAATTGAGTAATGGGTAACTGTGCCCAGCCCTAGAACGTGTACAGTTGTTAGATATGTGATCTACTATCCCTCTCATAATAATCCATGTTTTAGAAAAAATATTTATTTCTAAAAGATCTATATTTTATATTTTCAATGCAAGTAATAATGATAAATTGTAGTTTTCAAAAATATTAACTTGGTTTACTGAATTTTGATTGGTTAAAAATTATGGGAAATAATTAATTACAAAAAATAATACATTTATAATCTAAAGTTTTCGTGTTTTCTTAATATGTACGAAAACTCAAAACCATACAATATTCTAAAACGGATGGAGTATTATTGTTCAATAATTGTGGTAGTGGAACATTTTTGAAAGTCGTGAACGCTACATGTTTGGCATGAAATAGCTGAATTTATTAGTTGAGTGAATTTTTAAACTATACATTTTATTAATTCTGAAAACTTCTTTTAAATTAGGTGTTGATTGGCTGCGACGGATCAAATTCTATCGTTTCTAAATTTCTAGGACTAAACCCGACTAAAGCCCTTGGTTCTCGGGCGATCAGAGGATTCACAAACTATCCGGGCGGCCATGGATTCCAACATGAGTTTATAAGAATCAAGATGGACAATGTCGTGAGCGGACGACTTCCTATATCTCACAATGTTGTCTTCTGGTTTGTTGTTATGCTAAAGTGTCCCCAAGGTAATTCATAGATTTTCTCCTCTCATGGTAAACATCCAATATTTTATTTTTCGATTTTATATAAAGTATCCTATGATCGAATAATCGATAGTGATACCAATACAATATTGATATTATATCGAATGAATAAAAAAAAATTATGAAAAAAAATTAAAATATTTTTATTACATTAAATAAATAAATGCAAAATCTCTATTTCAACTACAAATAAGGATGTCAATCGGACTAGCTCAGTCTAAAACCTGCCAAGTCCGTAAATATTTGAGCTTGGCCTGACTGAGCCCAAAAATATTCGTGGAAGGCTATTGGGATTTTGAAGCTTTCTGGGTATCTCGAATAATAATAATATTGTATCTATAACTTTCAAAATTTTGAATATGTCAGTTTTCATTAAAAATAATTTCGACCTTTCGTCTTCAGATATAAAGTAAATTTAATTTTTTTAACAGGTGTGTTTTTTCTTACGCTTTAAATATCTTATAAGAAAACTAAGTTTGAATAATTAAATAGAAATTAAACTAAATACTCTCTCTGTTTTATAATAAGTGTCATTCTACCTTCTCAATATAATTTTATACAATCAATCTAATTTTTACCCTTTTGAATAACCATCAGGTTTTTATTTATATCATTTTCATTTAATTAATCATATATTAAATATGGATATATTAGTCTATTTTACAAAAAAAATTAATCTCTAAAAGTGTCAAAATGATATTTATTAAGAACAAATGAGAGTATAAGAGAACAAAACATATGCTAAACTAGTCAAATGTTTCACACATTGAATTTTGGGGAAGAAAAACAAGGCATGCATAAAAAGAGTGCGCATTTGTAGAATTTACAATGTGAATCTTTTGATAATCAAACAATAATGAACGTTCACAAATTACATACTTGTTTTGCTAGAGTTAGGATCAAGAATATTAAAACAACACGTCAATACCAAAAATAAATCTAATTGTCAAAATATTACTATTTATATTAAAATGTAAAGTTTCAGGTTTTTCGAGTTAGTTCTAACCCAAACGCATTTAAAACTAAAATATCTAAAGTCCAAATGACTTAGTCCGATAGGCCTAGTTTTAGACCTATACAACTAACCTTAATCCCGATAAATCATACGGTTGGGCGAGTTGAAGCTTCGGCGTTCGGTCCTAACTGATATGTGCAACTACAATCTTATAAAACTTTTAAAACTCTTTGTTTCATATTAAAGAATGGATATATTATTAACAAAATTATAACAAAAATAAATAATTATTGGTTAATTACATTTCGTTCTATATACACCAGAGATTATGAAGAGAAATCCAAATTTATTTCCGGAACCTCTGAAGTAATATGATAAGCTAATCATCTTTCTTTTTTGGGCAACTACATGAAAGGAAAACGATTGGTTACCAAAAAATGGTTTGAAAGGAAAATGATCAGCTCAATGGCTTATACTGATGCTGGATTTGTTGTATAAATACAGACTCGAACAATATAAAAAATCAAGAGGATGTCGCAAGATTGACACTAGCATCGGTCTGCGAATTCTCTGAGGAGTGGAAAGAGATGGTGAAGAAGTGTGATATCAACTCCTTATATATCAGCCGTTTAAGGTACCGTTCACCATGGGACGTAATGTCTAGTAAGTTTCGACGAGGCACTGTGACAGTGGCTGGAGACAGTATGCACCTGATGGGTCCATTCTTAGGACAAGGATGTTCGGCTGCGCTAGAAGACGGTGTCGTTTTGGCTAGATGCTTGTGGGGCAAGTTAGGTGAAGATGGTATGAACAATATCTTTTCTAGGAAGGGAATAGAAGAAGCGATTGATGAGTACGTTAGAGAAAGAAGAGGAAGACTCGTGGGGCTCTCAACACAGACGTATCTTACGGGTAAGTTAATTGAAGCTTCGTCGCCGGCAAAGAAGCTCTTGCTCGTAGTTCTATTGATGATTCTGTTCCGTGACCATATTGGTCACACTCGATATGATTGTGGTCGTCTTTAAATAAGAAATCTATATCTTGCGGAGGTACGGTATAAGCTTAGAGAGATTGTCTGAGTTGTTTCTTATTTTGGTCGCAAATATAATGTTTGTTTTCCTCTTCATATTCGGTATTATGTTGTTATTAAAAGGCTTTTTAATAATAAGTCTTGTAAGCGAAACTACGTTAGAGTTATGGGCAGAAATAAACAAGACAAACTTTTTTAAAAAACTTTAATAGAATAAAAAAACCAACCCATTTGCTAAAGCATAAATCAGACACAACTTTTCTAAAATATCATCCTTTTTATTACAATATTTTTTTAAGATAATATCAACTCTAAGCTAAAATTCCCTCTAGAACTTAGACTTCAATCTTTCTAAACTCAGAAGTATGTTAGCAAGTACTCCAATATCTAAAGAACGGCACAAACTCTAAATTCTTGATCACATAAGCACGAATACAACACCCTTGTTTTCTTATTATCTGAGACTTTCTTATTTCTCATAATGGACCTCTTGCTTTCATAGCAACAAGAACTTTCACCCCAAGTTCTTTTCTAGGCAACTTTACTTTTTCTCTCAAGGTATAACTTCCTTTCTTTTTCCTATTCAAATAATATCATTTACAATTCATGTAAATTTCACAATAAATATGTTACCTCTTTTTCAAACTTAACAAGCCCACAAACATCATAAAACATGAACTCCAACAAAGTATATTTTCATGATAGACACATGTACTACTTCTTGTAATACTTCGCGAACTGATACATAATATATATCTTCAGTCTCTCCTTTTTTACTATACATGTAAGATCATCACCTCGAAATAGAAAACTATATCTTCAGTCTCCCTCATATGAGACACATCATGGTCAAAAACTAATAAGAAGATCATCATCTCCATAATGATCATTTCTCCTTGACAATGTATTCTTGAGCTGTAATCCTCCATGAAGCTCATTGAACAAACTTGAAACAGTTATGTTGAACATGTTTTTGAACTCCACAAGAATAACATATTGGACCATGACACTTCATACTGTAAAATGTCTCCATGTGATTCTTCTCCCTCAACAACTTGAAACACCTTGGTCTAATACTCTAATGTGCCCACCACCTCAATTTCTAGTTTTTCCTATGTCTGTGTCACACATCCTTCAGGTTGTGTTACATCTTGCAATCCACTTTCTTTCGTTTGAGACACATCATGTGTTACATTCCCATTAGCACGTGTTACACCATTTGCGACAACATCATTATCTACAATTCCATTATTTTAAAAGCATTTATATCATCAACCAACGATCTACCTGCACTAGAGATGCTTACACTTTGTTCTCCTTGTGATGTAGATACCTTTTTAGAAAAAGAGAATGTCCCCTCAGTTAATGTAACATTTGTATAGACGAAAAATTTCCTATTCAAGATCAAATAGCGACCAACCCTTCTTTACATTAGCCAACAAACACACACTTTCAACTTCTACTAACAAATTTATCTCCATCTCTTTTCTAATTATGGGCAAAAAGACATCCAAATACTCGAATTTCACTATATGAAGAAGCTTTATCAAAAATAAATTTATAAGAACTCTTTCTTTTGAGTACCTCGGATGGAATTATGTTAATAAGGTATGCAACACTAAGAACACATTCACCTCATAATTCAACTGGTTGATGTGCTTAAACAGCAGTGCCCTAGTCACGTTCAAGATATTCATATGCTTGATTTCCACTATCACATTCTGTTGAGGAGTGTACACACGAAGTTTGGTGAATCACACATGTGCTCTGAAATTATCTTTCATTCACATGAAATTTTTCCCATTATCGCTCCTCACTATCTTCACCCACTTATTGAATTGTCTCTGAACAAGAGTAAAGTAATACAAGATCATCTTCTCAGCATGTGATTTATCCTGAAGCAAATATACCCATACAGATATAGAATAGTCATCCACAATAGTAAGAAAATAGTAGGCTTCTGAAAAACTTTGTGTCATATATGGCCCCCATAGATCACAATGTATCATCTCAAAGCACTCTTTGATTTTAATACTCATTCAAATGGAACTCATTACAACACTGCTTTGCTCGAAAATATATGTCACAACCAGAAACACTCATACTTGTAAGATCAACCACCACCAGCCTTCTAATCACTTTGTCAGAAGGATGAACCATCTTCTTATGCAAAACTCCTATTGACGCTAGCTTTTCCACTTTCTTCACATTCATATTCTTAATACATTGAAGGAAATATAATCCTTCTTTTCTTTCACCAATTCCAATCACAATCTGCAAGCAAAAATCATACACAAGAAACTCATCTTATTAAACATTGCCATGTAACTCATCTCATCAATCATATGTGATATAGATATCAAGTTACACTTAATATCATCAACAAAAAAAACTCGTTTCAAAGTAAAAGTCTCTATTAGCACGAGACTACCTTCTCTATTAGCCAACAATTTTTTTCCCATTTGACAATCCAACCATACATGGCGAGAGTGGATGTATATTAATCAGTATGTGTAACACACCTAACATGTGGTGTGAAATACCACTATCAATTATCCACTTATATGCACCATTCACAGTGATATGATTTATCGTTTCTGATCTTGCTTCTAACATTAGCACCAACTTTTCCCATTAAACTTTCGTCAACCCTGTTAATGCTCTTGAATCAATTTGAGACACTTTTGTTTGTGACACGCGTTCCACATGTGTAACAAAAATGTTTCCAGAATCATCACCTTCAACCCCATGAACCACCTATAATTCATGAATCACCTTCGATATATTGTCTCTTTTGTAATTTTCCAGCCACGAATCTGGATATCCATACTTCTAATAGCATAATTTAACCTCATGTCCATACATAATAGTAATAGGTTCACAAAATGCCTCGACTCGTAAATCTCACGGTCTTGTTATTGTGCCTTATTGTTCTTCTAAGAGGAATGATTTCTTCAATTCCTTCTCTGTCAAAACAAGAGGTGTCATTCGCAACTCGGTCTTCCTTCTTCTTTATCAATATCGATAAATTCATTATCGTTTGTCACAAACACCAATCGAATATCGTCGCAGAAGCTTTTAAATCTTATTCCTAAAAATTGAGTAGCTCTGATATACCATAAAAGATCTTGAGAAGAATTCTCTTATTTTTTCTCTCAAAAATCTACTAATGTTCTTTACAAGAATATATGTGAAAGCCATAGTATGCACAACTAAGAATAAGAAAATAATCTAATTTACAAGAAAGTACATATATCCTTATATGTCTTAGGCGGAAGACTGCCTTTGGATGATAACCAAATCTTTTGTTTTGTAGTACATATGTGAGACTATCATAATAACGATAACGACCAAGAATCGATTGCAAACGTGACTCAAAAATGAGTCGATAAGTTATCTGAATACTGGAAAGAAATGGATGAAAAATGCGATGTAGAGTCATTAACAATGACACACTTAAGGTACATTCACCATGGGAAATCATGTTCGGGAAGTTTCTCTTGGTACCATGACGATAGCTGGTGATACAATGCATGTGATGGGTACATTCTTAGTACAAGGCGGCTTGGCCGCACTAGAGGATGTGGTTGTTTTAGTTAGATGTTTAGCTAGGAAAATGGGTCTCGACTATGTTGATTTTTTTTAAGGATTGTCTGATGAAAATATTGAAGAAGCTATTATGAAAATGTGGACTGTGGTTGAACGTATGATGAGACTAGTCAAGCTTTCTGTGCAGATTTATTTAACCGGTCAATCACTACAAATGCAGTCAAAGGTCATGAGACTAGTAGGGCGTGCTCAGATTCGTCATAATAGATACGATTGCGGCTGTCTATAGAAATTTGATGGACACTTTATAAATTGTTGTTTGCTGTGAAGTTGTACGCTTAAAATATTTATTTTGTTTTGTCTTTGTTACTATTGTTTTGTTACTTAATTATTATTTATGTTTTGTCCTTATATTTCATGTAAAAATAATACAATATCTTGAAAAGATTTCTGAGAAATATCTACTGAAAATAATTGAAGGGATATGTTTCACTTAGATAGAAAAGAAACGGCTCAGATCCTGACAGGTTGAAACTTAGCGATCTCGGTTGCGGTTGCGAGAAATTAAGGATGTGGGTTGCTGCGATTTTAGCGCTATTAAACGATTTGCACGACTAATACAACAGTTAGAATTGGCGCGTTTGTAAGGTATTTGTAACTAGTTGATTATTAGATACAACAATGGTTTAATAATAAGTTACACATTATAACATTATAAAAATATAAAAATATCAAAACATACTATTATGATAAAATATGTTAATTATTAATATAATATAATTAATAAAAATATTATGTTTATTTATTTATTTATAGTTTAAATGAAAGTTATAATTTCAATAAATTGTTTAAAGATTTAGATTAGAACTTTTAAAGAATATTTTGTTCCATTTATATATTTACATAATTTTATATATGTATAAATATATTATTTTTAAAAAAATTATAATGAAGAGTTTTGGTTTAAATTTTTATAAAATAAATTATGATATTGTTAGTGAATTTAAATTTAAATTTAAGATGTATATATTTTTAATTTATAATATTTAAATCTTAAAAGTAAAATTTAAAATATTTTTAGAATATGTTTTTATATTTATTTATTTGTCTGTAATCATCCGTAACAGTAAACACCATAGGAGACCAACTTTGATTTTAAGAAATTTGGAGCGGTTTATAGCGATTATAACATTTTTCGTAATTGTTGTAAAACACCAATAACCACTACCAACAAAAAAAAAGGGTTTGTGGGTGATACTGGGAAAACTAATAAAATACTAAATGTTAGATCTCTTTTTGCTTATTCACTAAAACTTATCTTACTATTCTATTTTTTGTCATTTTAAGACCCCCTAAAATTAACAAATTTCATTATTGAATTCACTAGGAGTATCCAATATTTTCCATGAAACTAATAAATCTTTATTGTTCCTAAAGTTCATGCTTTTAGATTTTTTTTGGGTCAAAAGTTCATGGTTTTAGATATTCCCAATAGATGTACTAATGAAAATTGTTGATATTTGGAAATAAAATAATCTCGTTTTCAATTTAAATGCATTGGATATCTTAATTTCCTCTTCTAATTGATTATTTCCTTTGTTTCCATTAATTATATGAATTGTTTTTTTTGGGAAAAAAAAAAGAAAATCGAAGACGACAATTATATGGATTGTTTTTTGAACATTATAAGTAGTATATTTATATTTCAAAAATAAATTTTATTTGAATGAGAAATGGATGTTCAATGTGTGTGATTTGAGAACTATTTTTTGAACATTATGAGTAGTATATTCATATTTCAAAAATGAGTTTTATTTGAATGAGAAATGGATGTTCCATGTGTGTGATTTAAGAAACTTGTATAAAGTAAGAAATACACGCATTGAATATTGAATGAATTTGGGGTTTGATTTGTTAGTTGGATTTTATGTTCATTAACCTAATCTTATAAACAAAATATATGTTGATCTTTTATATTGATAAAATATAAAAAAAATTCATTTTAAAATATATTGTTTGTTTGAATTGGTCAAAAAATAATAATATCTCATTATTTTTCTATATAAAGGCTTGTTAGCATTATAGAAAAATGTACATTGAACAACAAAAGTTTACTCTCTCCCACTTAGAATAGTTATGCTAGTATTTTTTTTATTTTACGTCTGAGAGTACAACACATAAATAGGTTAGTTAGCTTCTATTTTGAGTGATGCATAAATAATCGAAGTGTGGTTGTATCCTGAGATTTTGATTGCGTAAACACCCTCACACTACAGACAATTTTGTGTCACCTGCAACTCCACCGCCGAAGGGAATAGGGCTTGGGCTCGGACTGAAGGCTGGGCTATTAGGTTGACTGATAATGAGAGATATTGTGTCTGACATGGCAAACTGTTATGATCTCTGATTTTTGTTTATTACTATTTTTTGATTTCTCTAAACCATTTCTTTTCCCTAGCTACAAGAATTAATCAAAGATATAATTGTTTTTGCATACTAAGATGATATATTAATTTCAATTTAGGATTGTATTAAATTGGAAATCTGACGTGATTTGTATTAAACTGACAAATCTAAAGCTATTTAAATAAATATTTTAATAATCTTTTAAGATGAGTGTTATTTTAACAAGAACTTTGAAACCAACTTTTCTAAAAATTAAATTAAATTGTGATTTTAGAAGATTTGTATTTTGTTAAAGTGTTTTAGTGGACTTTTCTTTAAGTTAGAAATCTGAATCTCATAATTTTAAAACAGATTTATAGTGATTTAACTAAAATTAGCAAATTCCTCCAACTCAACTAAATCATCTAAAAACTTATTAATAGAAGAAAGCTCCAAAACACTTCAATCTCTGTATATTTGTTTTTGGAACAAACACTTCAAATTCTATATATAATAGATCTCCAAAGAGTTAACTGAACCAAGATGCAATATTAATGCATAACAACAATTATAATCTTCTGAAAGCTGAAATTTTATTGGGGAATTTGCCAAATATGATTCAAAACTTAATTTTAACCACAAAAGTATACCCAACTAAATCAAATGCAAAAGTAACCAAAAATCCTAGTAAAATTACAATCAACCCTTTATGACCAAACAAATAACAAGAATTCATTTTTATGAATATAATTTGGAAAATTAACTTTTTTTTGAAAAATTCAATTTTGACTTATATTTGTTTAGTTTTGTTTATATTAAATATTTTTAAAGTTGATTTTATGTTTTATGAAGTGTTTGTTTCTAGTTAGTTAGTTATTTGGAGTTTAGGTTTAGGTCACTAAGTCTTCCAACAAATAATGTACTAGAAGACTTTCGGAGAAGTAATACTTAAAATAGTAAATTTAGAGTCTAGAAGATTTTGTGAGTTTTTATATTAGAAGATTTACTTGAAAGTCTTCTAAATCGAAAATATTTTTATTTTATTAGAATTTTCTCCTTATATAAAAAATTACACATTCTCTCTCTCTCTCTCTCTCTCTCTCTCTCTCTCTCTCTCTCTCTCTCTCTCTCTCTCTCTCTCTCTCTCTCTCTCTCTCTCTCTCTCTCTCTCTCTCTCTCTCTCTCTCTCTCTCTCTCTCTCTCTCTCTCTCTCTCTCTCTCTCTCTCTCTCTCTCTCTCTCTCTCTCTCTCTTCCTCTCAATGGCTTCAAAACATTCTAAAACTCTCCAACTTTCTCTAATATCTTTGAACTTAAAAACACTTAACTTTATATCAATTTCTCATTTTTATCTCATGTCTTTCTCCCTAGTTTATTTTGTTTTTCGAAGTTTTTCATTACATGGTTCTCATCTTCCACTCCTTAAAAGCTAAATCTATAAATTATTATTTTTTATTTGGTAATCTCTTGTTGCTTAAAGCTCTTACCTTTTGAAAAATCTTTTTGTTGCTTAATTTTTTTCCACCTTTTTGAAGTTTTTCAATGTTTTGAAACCATTTGAATGATTTTGGATATGCAGATTTTTTAGATCTGAGATAGACTTAGAAGACTTTCAGGGAAGTATTCTCGGAAGTCTTTTAATATTTAATGTACTAGAAGACTTCCTGGAAGTCTTTTGGCGGAGTCTTCTCCCATATCTCCTCTTTCAGAAACTGATCTGAGCATTTTGGTAAATCTCAATGGCGAAGTTTTGGCAAGTCTCTAGTTTCTTAAAGTTCTTACCTTTTTTTCCAAACTAGAACTCTCCAACCTCTCTTAAGTTTCTTAGAAATTGAAAACACAAAAATTTATATCAATTTTCATTTTTTTTGTTTCAACTCTTTCTCACTAATTCATCTGTTTTTTTGGAGGTAGACATATCTCATCTTTCACTCATTTTCTCTGTTTTGAAGCCATTTTAACGTTTTTAGATTTGTAGGTTTTCATATCTAAGTTAGACTTTGGAAGAATTATGGGAAGTCTTCTCGAAAGTCTTTTAAAAGACTTTCTGGAAGTCTTCTGATGGAGTGATCTCCAATGTCAAGTGGAGTCCAAGCTTGTTTTTGTGGAGGAATAATCTATAATAATTTTGTTTATCGTTTGTATTGCAATTTTTAGTTGTACTCTTTTAATTGTGAATTCTTTTTTAAATTTAAAGAGATATTAATGATTTTTTTGGTAAATATGTTTATGTCTACAATATTATCTTGCAAAAAGTACTTGACATTATTGAAGGTATTGATACAACTTCAATAGCAACACAAAAATTAGTCAAATTTACTACAAATAAGAGAAAAGACTTCTCAAGAAAACTTAGCCAATTCAAAAAAGATCTAACATTACATAAGTACAAACATATAACAGTTTCACTAGAAGTCTTCTGGGAAGTCTTCCGGAAGACTTCTCGGAAGACTATTTGGAAAACTTCTTGGAAGACTTAAAGTTTAAAGCGAGAAATTGAAATATAAGGGGAAAAATAAAATTTAAGTGAAAATTGAAATTTCAAATTTCATGAAAGTTAAAAAAGTATATCTTATGATATAAGAAAACACATTAAACCATATTACTTGATATTCTTGAAATTATTTAACACTTTTGAAATTAAAAAAAAAGCATATCTTAAAGTTACTTAACAAGTTTACAAAAACTAATGTAGAAGATTTCTCAAATTAGTTAGAAATATTAATAAACATGAATGTTGGTAACCTCATAATTAAAACCGATTAATTAATGAATTTCATTCAGGAACCTCCAAATCAACTAATATACATGAATTAACAAAAATATGTCAAAAAGCCTTTATAGTTTTAGAGAAAAATGAAAGTTTATTATACTTTGACGTAGAAGACTTCTACGGAAGTCGCCCAAAAGACTTCTAAGAAGTCGCCCAGAAGTCTTCCATTTAGGTAATTTTTGCAATTAAAAATTTACAAAGGAAGATTTACAAAGAAGACTACTCTAAAGCATACTTCTTTGGAAGTATTCATTTGTAGATATTGGCTTACTTTTTCTTTGAAAAAAATCAAAAATACCAGAGAAGCCTTCCCGGTAAATCTTCAAGGATAAACATGTTAGTTTTGCAATTAACCCAAATGTGTAAGAAATTTAAATTTTCTAAAAGACTTACATGAAGTCGACGACTTCCAAGTAAATCATCTCAAATTGCAACTGGAAAATAAAAATTAAATATTTCACTTTAATTAGACGACTTCCATGTAAATCTTCCATCAGAAAACTTACACGAAAGTCTTTTATGATAGATAACCAAGGTTTGAATAGAATCCTGAAATAAAATTCTAGAAGATTTCTGTGTAATTCGTCTGCCGAAAGGCTTCATGGAAGTCGTTTAATTAAATTTAAATATTTAAATTTCATTTTTAATTGCAAAATTAATCTGAGACGATTTTCACCGTAAGTGAGAATACTTCCATCGAGAGTTCTGAAGAGTTACAGGGAAGTCTTCTGACGGAAGACTTCCATGTCAGTCGTCTGGATAAAGTTAAATTTTCGACACAATCCGATCAATTGCAAAACTAACATGTTTATCTTAGACGACTTAGCGGGAAGTCTTCTCTGGTATTTTCGAATTTTTTTTTGTTAACAAAGAAAAGCTGGAAGACTTCCAGAGAAGTCATCTATAGAAAACACACATAAATTCAATTGCAAAAGTAACCTCTACATTGACGAGAAGACTTTCGTATAAGTCTTCTACGACCAGAAGACTTACACAGAAGTCTTTTGACGAAAAATCTAGATAAAAAATCAATTTCATACTTTCAGCCAGTGAGATAACTTGATTAGCTTCTCCTAGAATACATAATTTCACCACAAAACAGATCCACTTGTTAATGATCAAGAATCATGAGTTTGAGCCTTACAAAGTTTAGAATTAAAATCTTGAATTTTTTGGATGAATATAAAGTGAAAGAGATGTAGTTTTTGCACATAGAAAATGAGAAATGAGGATTGGAAATTGATTTTTAGATGCATTAATAGCTATAAATTGCTTGTTTATGGTGGTTGGTATATTGATGGCAATGACAAGATTTTAAATATTTGATGAAGATGAGGATGATAGAGTAAAATATTCATTTAAAAAAAAGCAATGGCATTTTCGTGAATAATCTAAATTTTTGGGGTGAATAAGGCAAATGAAAGTTTCAAAAATATCATGGGTTAGTTTTGTTTTTGACGTTGCGTTTTGATCATATTTGCAAAAAGTTCAATCTTATTTGCTAATATAATAAATCTGATGTAAATTCTTTTAGTTCACATAAAATCATCTAAAACCTTATTAAAAATAAAGTATCTCTAAAATACTTCAATTTTTCTATTGAATCCCTTAAAAAAATTTCAAATTAAAATGCAATACAATAACATCAATTATTTTTAAAAATAAGTGAAATCTTAGTTGCAAATTAATAAATCTGACTTTTTATAACGTAACTTTGGAATGGATGCAATTTACGTGCTCTCAGTTTTTTGATGAGAATCCAAGAAGTACATTGCATAATTCAGCATCTTATTTTCAATAATATACGTCCATAATCACATACCAAATGTTCTTGTAATGAACTATACTTCTAGGATACTTTTTCTTCAATATTAAAAGAGTAGGAATGCGAAAATCTTGATTTAAAATGAAGGAACAAAATAATAAGAAACGATAATGTAGAGTTAGAATTTTTTTAAAGAAATTATATAAAAATAGATGAATTCGCGGGATTGAGATTTAATATTTTTTTAACTCAATAAATTGTTTGTAATATGTAATAATTTTATGCGACTTTTAAATTATAGGATACAACTGTGACAAGACTGTTGGAGAAAAATTTGGTTGCACTAAATTACTGAATTGTTGCAATGTACTTTTTGGTATGAACCATCACACATTATATGCAATTTAACAAATACGTTTACATAATTTAAAAGATTTAGATTTATTGAGATATCATAGACGTGATTTGTTCTGTTTGTTGGGTAATTCCAAGCTTGTGGAAACTTAACATATTATTAAATGTTTAATATGTTAAGAGATAAATACAAAAAGGAAATCTAGAATAGGAAAATGAAGTTTTCTATTAGATTATGTATGTGTTTTCCATATCCCACATGTTAAAGGGAATTGTCTTTCAATATAAATATAGGTCTCATGGAGAGGTGTTTCATAAGAGATCTAAGAGAAACATTGTGAGCCTTAGTTTTGAGTAGTTTCTAAAGCAATAAGAAAAGTTGTTATTATTATCCTTTGTTCTAAGAGATCCTTCAATTGGTATCAGAGCTTAAGTTAAAGCTTCGATCAAAGCTTAAGTTGAAGCTTCGATCCTGGTGGCTGTGAAGCAAGAATTCGCGACACAAGATGGCTGACGTGAATAGGGCTCCACGCGCAAAGGACCTTGGATCCGCATCCATCCAATGTCTGATATTGAATTCGACAAACTACACAGTTTGGTCGATGAGGATGAAGGTGTTACTTTGTGTTCATGATGTGTGGGACACAATAAAACCTGGTTTAGATGATCAAAAGAAGAACGATGTTGCAATAGCTCTTTTGTATCAATCTATGTCCGACAATTTGATTCTCCAGGTGGGAGAACAAACCGCATCGAAAGAGATATGGAATGCCATCAAGTCACGATACCATGGAGATGATCGTGTAAGGGAGGCGAGATCCGAGACATCGATGACGGAGTTCGACAGGTTGAAGATGGATGATAACAATACCGTAAACGGATTTGCGGGGAAGATATCAAGTCTAGCATCCAAGGAAGCCTCGTTAGGAGAAATCATAGAAGAACAAAACATGGTAAAGAGAGAGATGGTCTTAGGAATGTCTTGTGTAGCACGGGAAGAAAGCGTGTGTAACACATGTCTAGCAGTGAAGCAAACAAGAAATTCATTCTCAACTAAGACCATGTTTCGTGCAACGAAGACGTTGGAGTTGATCCACAAAGAGGATCAAGTTTCATACGAGTGTCTCATGACCAAGAAACCTAATATCGAGCAGTTGAAGATATTCGGTTGTGTAGCACATGCGAGGACATGTGTGACTCATCTGAAGAAGTTAGATGAGAGATCAAAGTGTGGAATTGAGTCGGGTTCCAAAGATTATAGACTCTATGATCCAGTCGCAGGAGAGGCAATGGTGAGTAGAGATATGATATTTGACGAGAAGAAATCTTGGGGTTGGTCGTCTATAACAAACCAAGAAGATTGTGAATCAAGTATGCCTAAGCTTCCACATAAGGATGATATAATAGAATGTAATGATCAAGGTGATGATCATGAAGCTATAAATCAAGATGAGGAAGAAGAAGAAGATATTGATCACAATGCAAGCCCTCCAGACGATCACAAGGCGAGACTTCAGACATTAGTCAAAGGAATCTCGAGTGTAACACACGAAGAAAGTGTGTGTAACACATTTCTAATTGAGAAGCATATTAGACATAAGGAGATGGTCGTTGGAATGTCGTGTGTAACACACGGAGAAGGCGTGTGTAACACAAGTCTCGCATGGAAGAAAATCATAGATGCATTTCCAACTAAGGCCATGGTTCGTACATCAAAGCTACTAGAGTTATTGCATGGAGATTTGTGTGGACGAATCACACCACCAACGCCAGCAAATATTCTTGAGGCATTCTATCTGTTCAAAAGATTTCACTTCGATAGAGGAGGAGAGTTTGGCTCACCTAAGTTCAATCTAGGTTGTACCGATAGAGGAGGAGAGTTTGCCTCATGTAAGTTCAATCCAGCTTGCACCGATGGAGGAGGAGAGTTTACCTTAGCTGAGTCGAAGATGTTGAACTACTTATGGGTTGAAGAGATGGTAGCCGAGTTAGAGTTTATCACAAGAAACAAGACATGTGAGCTTGTGGATAGACCGCCTGGTATTGAACCTATAAAGTGGATCTACAAGATTCAAGGAGCAGACGAAATCAAGATAAAGAAGAAGAGTTATGCTCAAGGAATCATGTGTGACACAAAGATGGAAGTGTGTAACACGACTCACGTAGCAATGAAGTTGAGTTCAAAGATCTCAAAGGTTAGAAATGAACCAGAGATAAATGCTACAAAATGCAAAAGAAGCATAGGATGTTTGGGGTATCTACTTCACACAAGACTAGGTGTGTGTTACACAGTTGGTGTACTAAGTCGATACATGCAAACACCGGGTGTTGAGCAGAAGGCCGACATCCTAACCAAGCCATTAGCAATGATTAAGTTCAAGCAAATGAGGAGCTTAATCGGAGTTCAAGAAATTGGTCTCCCTAATTCAAGTTGGAATTAAGGGGGTGATTGTTGGGTAATTCCAAGCTTGTGGAAACTTAATATATTATTAAATGTTTAATATGTTAAGAGATAAACACAAAAAAAAAATCTAGAATAGGAAAATGAAGTTTTCTATTAGATTATGTTTGTGTTTTCCATATCCCACATGTTAAAGGGAATTGTCTTTCAATATAAATATAGGTCTCATGGAGAGGTGTTCCATAAGAGATCTAAGAAAAACATTGTGAGCCTTAGTTTTGAGGAGTTTCTAAAGTAATAAGAAAAATTGTTCTTCTTATCCTTTGTTCTAAGAGATCCTTCACTGTTAAGATTTATCTATGATATTAGACAAAATATTAGTATAAATTTTCACCAAAAATAACTTTTTTTATGGGGTAAACTTCACATTAACCAAAATTAAAACCCCAAGCTCAATCTGGTGGTTCGCGTGCGCGTGTATGTGTGGTTTGAATAATGGAATATTCCTTAATGTAACCAAGATTTTTTACTCTTCTCTTCATTTAAGTAAAAACTTATATTTAGAGTGTAAAAGACATTTCTCCATACTTCTCTTTACACTGAATCCAACATTTACTTAGCCTAATAGACATGTAGATTCTGGTTCCAACAAAAACTTAATTCAGGCCGGGCATTCGGGTTGGGTTCAGGTCAGATTTTGTCAGGTCCGGGTCCTTCGAATCTTAGATATTTAGATCCAATAGAGTAACTAAAATTTGTCAATTAGGGTTTTTTCGGCTCATGTCGGGTCCAAGTTGATTTGGATCTTAGATAGTTGGTCCCAATAGGGTAAATAGAATTTGTCGGTTCGTTTTGGGGTTGGGTCGGGTTTGTTCGGGTTTGGCCCAAAATATATCCAAAACACACAAAAATACCTAGAAATATTTAAATAATCCAAATTTTTATCCAAAATCTAACCCGAATACATAAAAATACCCAAAATTTTATTTGATTAATAGTGTTATATTTTTCAAAATATACAATTTTACCTGAAATCCAAGTTTATACATGAAAACCTAAATCTAACTTAAAATTTATATGTTATACCAAAAAAAATATACTGAAATACTCATATATACCTGATATATACTAGAAGTTTCGGGTATTTCCTGTATTCCATCGGGTCTAGGGTTCTGCTCTGGTCCAAGATCCGCATGTCCTCCACAGTAAGACCCAATGGGATAAATTGACATTACTCATACCCGACCCAAACCAGATTTTTCCAGGATAAATGCTCATATCTAAACTTAATGTTTACCTAAGGTATTTAAGCCTTCATTAGAACTGATGCGGCCTTGGGCTGATATATGAAGTTTTGGACATGGAGAGCAATAAAATATCCATTGGATATAATATATATATGGTCCAACCCATTTTGGAGGTGTTACAAGTCCAAAAATTCCTCCAAATATTTGTTTTATTTTCTGGTCAAAAACAATGACGAATTTTGAAGATCAAGAGTCAAAATGTGCAAACTTTACAACTTCTAATTAAGTCTTCTTTGTTTAGTAGTTTTCTAGTTTCAAGGATTGACTAGCCCTTTTGTATGCAATCTTTCATGTACTCCTTGCCTATTATATAAAGGTCATTTGATCAATGAAATAAAATAAGTTGTGAGTTATATTTTTGGAATCTTGAGAGTGTCTCTTAGTTTTATTCCTTTGGGAACTTTTCGATTTGTTTTGGTGCGTCATATCCAAGGGATCAAACCGATCCGTCCTGGTGCGTCATATCCAGGGGGTCAACCTCGTTTTAGTCTAGGTGTGTCATATCCTAGGGCATTGAGTTGGAATATCAGAGGTCTTCCGCATCCTCTGTGCGACCTAACGATCCACGGTAAATCAAGAGCTTCCACATCCCTTGTGTCACACCATTCGATCCACCGCCTTGTTTCACTGGAGTTTCACAATTCATTTGAGTCAAGGATTATCCCTTACCAATTTCAGAGTGATCCTTTAATTTTGGTCATATCATTTGGTATTAGAGCCACTCTGAACGGTTTTCAATTCTATTATCCATTATTCTCATCTATCCATTTTCTACAAAAAAAAAGAGTTTTGTTATTTCTTTTCTACAAATCTGCTGGATCATTTGGGAAGTATGTGTTCAAGTTTTTCTTTCTTCGGAAAGCAAGATTTGAGGACAAATATTTTTGAAGAGGAGGAGTATGATGCGACCTTGAGATGATATATGAAGTTTTGGATATGGAGAGCAATGAAATATCCATTGGATATATTATACATGGTCCAGCCCATTTTGGAGGAGTTACAAGTCCGAAAATGCCCCAAAATATTTGCTTTATTTTCTGGTCACAAAGAGTGACGAATTTTGAAGATCAAGAGTCAAAATTTGCAAGCTTTACAACTTCCAGTCAAGTCTTCTTTGTTTATTAGTTTTCTAGTTTCAAGGATTGACTAGCCTTTTTGTATGCAACCTTTCATGACCTCCTTGCCTATTATATAAAGGCCATTTGATCAATGAAATAAAATAAGTTGTGAGAAAGACAATGCCTTCTCTTCTCCATCCTCCAGGTTATATTTTTGGAATCTTGAGAGTGTCTCTTAGTTTTGTTCCTTTGGGAACTTTTCGATTTGTCTTGGTGCGCCATATCCAAGGGATCAAAACGATCCGTCGTGGTGCGTCATATCCAGGGGGTAAAACTCGTTGTCGTCTAGGTGTGTCATATTCTAGGGAATTGAGTTGGAATATAAGAGGCCTTCCACATCCTCTGTGCAACCTAACGATCCATGGTAAATCAAGAGCTTCCGCATCCCTTGTGTCACACCATTCGATCCACCGTCTTGTTTCTTTGGATCACAATCCATTTGAGTCAAGGATTATCCCTTATCAATTTTAGAGTGATCCCTTTAATTTTGGTCTTATCACAAGGTTCAGTGAATCCTTGATGAGTTGGTCTTCTAGTAAAATTGGATTCATGGAAAAAGACTTTTGGGATGTTGAGATATTCTCCTTGGACTGAACCTGTGTTGTTGGCATCTCCAAGGTGGCTGGTTTGGACAGCTTGGTCGACCTATGGTTCAACCATTGGTTTGATGAATGTTATGCTTGGTGCTTCCTCATCAAAGATTGGACCAAGATCGTCGTCCAAATGATCGTCTTCCTCATCAAGTATGGGGCATAGATCATTGTCTATGGGTCTCCTTGTGCCAAGAAGCAATCCTTGATGTGGGTAGTCGAATGGCTCTTTCTCAAAATCCTGTGAGAATATAATAAGAGTACTCGGATGCTCTGGTTGAAAAAAGGTTAGTTTTGTAATGGTCTGTTCATTATCAAGCATAAACTCAGGTTCAGGAGAACGAAGATCAAAATTATCCTAACAATTCATCAAACTTTCAATCAGCTCTTCATCATATTCATCAAAAACTGCTAAAGAATTTGAAAAATCTTTTAGATCTTCAAGGTTGTTTTCAGATTTACCTTTGGGTTTTTCACTGATGAATAATGATGGTTCAGCTATAGGTGCACGTGTGGATGTGCTCTTGTCTTGGATCTTGCTGACGTCCTTGAGTGCTTTCATCATCTCCTTCTCAAAGTGGTCACAAAAATCTTGGACATCAAACCGTAGGAAATACCTCATTTGGTCTGCTTCATCTCTGAACGTTTTAAAATGCTCCCTCCACCTCCGGTTGGGCATCTCATGTGGTTTTCTTAGGGTTAACCTTTCCTGCACAGTAACAAACTCATCAAAAATATTCAACAAGTTTTGAGATGAAGACTGAAAAATAGCTTGTCTTGTGGATTTCTCTTTGCTACTTTTCCTGTGAAGACCAAACATCTTATCCCTGAAAATACTCAACACAAAAGGTTAGTAGATAAAAATCCTCACACTCTCAAGCGTTTAATCTCACCCTCTCAAGTGTTTCTATCGGAAATTGGATAGTCACTTCAACAAGCTTTCTCTCAAAGTTCTAAGAGAACAAATCAAGTAACCCAATGGGATTTCCAAGCAACAAGGGAGTGAAATAGATAGAAATAAAAGAGAAACTTTTTGTGGAATCTGCTTTAACCACCCCAATGCTGGATTTCTCTTCAGCCAGCAGGATTACTCTTCCACCACCTAGCCAAACTCAAATCTTTTTTTTTTTGAATTTTCTTTTTTTTTTTGTTTTTTTTTTAGATATGGCCTAGGTAAGAAGGTGGCCCGGATTCAAGATGAAAGAAGAAGAAGAAGTGTTTGAAGAAAATATGGAAGATGAGAAAGATCGATAGATAATACCGGAAGAATGGCTATGATCTCATACAGATCGAATGAGAAATGATGGATTGAATGGTGACACAAGAGGTGCGGAATGACTCTTGATATTACCAACTTTGATTTTTGCTTGATATGACGCACAAGTCCAACAAAAGAAGGTTTGATAACTTGGAGATAAACTCACCAAGAAACTGAGAAATGTTCGAAACAAAGAACAAAGAGATAAAATCATAAAATGGGGAAAATCATTGCTTTATTTCGTGACTTTTAGGCCTTATTTGTAGGATTACAAGTTGTAGAGATCCAAAGAAGAGTGTGCTAAAAACAAGACATTGAAAATAGAAACAAAGACTTGACTAAATAAAGTCTTTGACTGAAACTTTGACTGCCTCTTGATATAGATACGACCAGGACTTTGAAAGGTGAAGAATATGCTCCTGATATGGGCCACAACATGTACCCTTGAGGCCTGGTCGAAATCCATCTTTTCCCTTAACCAAAATTTGATCGGTTTCTCCATTTGGCCCAAACAAGTCTGTTTTTGAATCTTTTTGAAAACCATCAAGCCCAAGGATTTCTTGGAAATTTATAACATGAATAATAACCTTTGGCATGATTGAATTGGTCATTGGTTCATCAGAAAGAAGGTTAGCCATTTGCATCTTCTCGGGTGGTCGAACCAGCTCGGAAGATCGAACCTGCTTGCTCAGCTTGTCCAAGTGAGTGTCAGTTCAGATCACTTGAGTATTCAGCTCATACAACTCAAATATGTAAGTGTCACTTTTATTCAGCTCGACCAGCTAGGCACATTAAGAACCCTAGTTGTAAGACTAGTATCACCGTTGTTTCATGACACTCGTCAACGACTTGCAAGGAACACATGAATATGGGATCATAGATATCTGCACCAAAATTCTAGCATACTCCATAATTATTCACATCCATGTATAGGTTTGCTCCATGTTGTACACATTCAATATATAATGTCTTTAAAATCAATACTCGGGTCAAAATCTCAATATATTTTGAAGGAGGTAAACATACAACTTAGTTGTGAATTTTTTTTCCAACAAGGGTGAGAAGAGAGACAGACATCTTCGTACGGAATGACTCTTGGATCCCCGCTCCTCGCCTGAGATCAGCAATCCAAAAAATCAAACGAGTATTAAATCCTTTACTTAAGGTGAAAAATTTAATTAATCCAGTGGATATTTTCTGGAATGTGGATTTGTTTAAGGCATAGATACATTCAGATAATGTGCTAACTATTTAAAGCATGGTGCTTAGTAGGTTAACTAAATTGGATATATATGGGTGGAATTTTAGAGTATAAGGCATGTATACAGTTAAATCGGGTTATAGGATGGAAAAACTATACCCAAATTTTGGATTACCCCAAGAATTTTATTGACCAGATTGATATGTTGTGTTTTTGACACATTTTGCATATTTTTTAAAGTGTTTTCATGTCTTTATCGAGTCAATTTAGTCTTTTTTGAGTCATTACAGGTCTGGAGTAGGTTAAAGACTCTAGATGGGACACATGAAGAAAATAATGCAAATTGGAGTTTTTCTGCGTTTAAACCGAGCGGAGCAACCTGACGAGTTCTCTCGAGTGAACGGAGCAACCGACTGCATGCTCCCGCGGCATAGATTTTTAAGGAAACTTCTAATATTTCAAGATTTGCCCTAATCATCCCTATTTTATCTCCTTTAGCCGCCCGAGACCTGAAATATATATTTTCTGATTTCTGTTATTTTTAAAAGCGAATTTTACACAAGAAACTAAACCTTAGAGATTTGTACTTGGATATTTTCTACTTAGAAGGGAGAATGTCATCTCTCTCGAT
The DNA here is from genome assembly GCA_905132885.1 of Moricandia moricandioides. NCBI lineage: Eukaryota > Viridiplantae > Streptophyta > Magnoliopsida > Brassicales > Brassicaceae > Moricandia > Moricandia moricandioides. The sequence goes on along the minus strand of CAJHQQ010000336.1, from coordinate 94,784 downwards.
TTAGAGAAGAACCTCCTGAACCTTATTTCTTTTTTATTGCAGCAGTATTTCATGTCTTATCATTTTATGATCTTCGTGTTTTCTTGTTCCATGGTTGGGTAGTCGGCTTGCTTAGTCTAGGGTGTTAGATCCGTGAGCTTGACATAAATAAGTTATAAATCGCTTGTCTTCATTCATAGCTGTTTTTATTGCTTGCATTGATCTGATCACTTAGTGCATGAACTTAGGTTTAATCCATTCATTAACCATGTAATAGGTTGCTAGACATAGCATGAATGAGCATTACATCCCTAACCAGAGAGAGTAGATGTTAGGGTGTATTGTAAACATATCGGATTCGATCTCTAATGCTCGTGGTCGCGCTTCAGCCAAAACGAGAGCTTAGGACTACTGGGGTCGATCCACATTCCATCTTGAATATTCTGAGTTCTAGACTAACTTCCAACTGAACTTGAATAATTGTTTGGCTCACAACTGTTTACACCTGATAAAACCACCCTAGGTTGGCATTCTTTATAACCTGAATTCAAACCACCTTGCTCTCTGTTCCTTGCTTTCCGCGAATTTTCATTTTAGAACACTCGATTGTTTTAGCTTGATATTGAATCCATAAAAATAAAGTGTAACCAATGGTCTCTGTGAATTCGATCATAAAGTGATACATATTGACATACCATTTGATTGTGGTAGTGTGCACATTAGGTTAATTGGTGTGCGTATACACGTAATATCAATTTGGCGCCGTTGCCGGGGACCATCTTTTTACTTTTATTTTTCGGTGATATTACTAGTCAAAAACCTCTAACTTTCTTTACCTTTTTACTTGCAGCTATTGTTCCAGGTGTATGTCCAGTATAAACACTCAAAGCAACACCTCAAGTCCATTAATCACATTCAGCAGCAAAGAGCTAGCAAGGTTAGAAAGAACCAACCGACAACAAACAAGGCCGACCAACGCCACAATGAGCGCCTACGGCAATCAGGATGATCTCACTGCCGCAATGCAACAGATACAACAACATATGCTCCAAATGCAGCAAACCTTCCAAGCGCAGCAGCAGGCTGCTCTACAAGCCGCTGAGCAAGCTGCTCCGATCGGAGAGAGAAACCTACCGCGTAACTTCCCTACCACGCGCTCTGCCATTTCTCCACCGCCATGTAGCAGGCAAGAATTTGAGATCAAGCCTTCCATGATCAACCTGGTGCATAGAAAAATATCCCATGGGCTACTAGCTGAGATACCAATGGAGCACATTGAAGCTTTCAAAGAAATCTGCACCATGACTTGCTCCAATCGAGTGTCACCTGATTTTGTCAAATGCATGATGTTCCCGTTCTCTCTAGCTGACAAAGCTTCAAGATGGCTGAAGTCAGTTCTTACTAGCTCTCTCACTACGTGGGATGAAGCATGGGAGCGATTCAATGACACCCTCAGGGAGTGTCCTCATCACGGATTTGATAATGATCACATTTTGGGAATCTTCTATGATGGTGTGGACTGGGAGTTCCGTAGTGCTCTAAACTCCGCGAGCAAGGGAGATTTCATGACTCAAACTACTGATGGACCATTCGAGCTGATAGAGAACATGGCTTCTAGCTCAGTGAACAAGAAACCATAGACTGATTGCTCCAAGGTCAGTAGCATTGATACCCAGTGGAAGGATGAGATAACTACCAAGGTCGGCATGCTCCTCAAAGGTAAAGAGGGGCAAGTTTTGTTCATGGAGGAAGCTACACCCAAGAAAATAGCCCATGATCTAGCCGCAGATAGTGGAAAGAAATGAGAGGATCACCAAGAAGTTCTCTACATCAATGGTCAAGGGTATGTTCAGAACCAAAACTATTACCCGAACACCAACTATAGGAACAACTCTAGCTTGCTCTCTTACCGGAACAACAATATAGATAATCTTGCGGATCAAGCGCAAAGTCAAGCACAAGGTGCTAATCAACAAAGAGGTTTTCCCCAGAATTTCCAAGGTAAAACTTTCATCTTTAGTCAAGCTCAGGACCGTTTCCAAAATCAGAACCAGAACCAGCATAACACGCAAAGCAATCAGCAACCTGCTCCAGCTTCCGCGAGCGATCCACAAGATGAGCTGAAAGTTCTGGGTATGATGATGCAACAACTATTGCAAGGTCAACATATGAGAAAATTACATTGCAAGCCACATTGTCACTTTCTAATTTCACTAAAGATCACTTTTTGCTTGTTAGACACTTTTTAGTGGCAAAAAGACTTTGATATCCTTGACTAAAAAGATAAAGAAAACAATACATTATAATTCAAATTCAAAACATCTACTTTACTAATTCCAAAATCATTTGCCTTATAGAGGAGATGGGGTTTTGAATTCGAACGTGGGTATTGTGGTGGTGAGTGAGGAATGAATCGGGTCGATGGAGAAGATGTGTTGTGTTTGCCTTTGTCTAGTGGTGGTGAGTGAGGAACGAGTCATTCCATCTTCTTCTTTGCCGCTACGTCATTGGACCAAGCTCCTTCACCACGGGATCGTCTTGTTGCTGCCTTTCGCCGCCGTACACCACCTCTGTATCACCCCGCCGCGCTCAGATCCACGTTGTGGCCGTCCGAAGTTGAGAACTCGGAGTCGCAGTGAAATCTCAATCCATAAGCAACAATGGTCAATTTTGTCGTTTTTACACATATGGTCCTTGAACTTTATTTATTCTTCTAATTAGAGTTCAAACTTTTGATTTTGCATTATATTCTCTTGAATTAACCTCAAATTTTTAAATATGTGTTCCAACCCTTCCTTATATTTCGCAAATGTTCATCATCTTCTCTTTAATGTTCGAATTAGCCCCAAGATCAAGTATCGTGTAAGTTCATTCATGGACGAATTAGCTCCAATGTCCAGTATCGAATTAGTCCCAATGTTCAACCTCCTTACCCGGCAATGTCCAGTATCGTGTAAGCTCATTCATGTACGACTCGCCACCTTCCACTCCTCCTACGGTCAGCTCCCATGTCTCAGCCCCACCATCCACACACCAACTGTCCATGAATCACCTGACCACAATTCCCACACTGTCCACACATCTCCTGACCACAATTCCAAGACTGTCCACACATCTTCTTACCACGAACTCCACTATGATTCAACTGAAAACTTTGTTCCAATTTACAAAGTGGAATTTAGTTATATGTTTAGGATCATCACTGGTTTCTTGTACTAGCCCACTACCACTTACATCGGATGCAACAAGACAACAACACGTCCTGTAAACACACACATTCTCTTCTAAAAATCATTTGAAACTAAAATGAGTGTCCCCATCCACACAAACTTTTATGTCCACAATCTTTCGCGTCCACATCCATACTTTTCACTTATACTACATACAAATATTTATTAAAATAATGCTTAAAAAAATCACTAACAAGAATTTTTTTTGAAGGTTACATAGATGCAAAATAATATTACATTTCGTCCCCACTAATTAGACATGTAAAAAAAAATTCTAAGAAGGCCCACATTTCAGTTTCAACCAGCGAAGGGCAGTATAGTCCAAAATGTGATGAGTCATGAGAGAAAGTGTCCTTCCAGCAACATGTGTCTTAAACTGTCAAAAAAGTGTAAAATGTGTCCCTTTATGAAACGCACTCTCAACATATTCATGGAAAGACATTGAATCAAGTCACCGCGGACATCAACACCATGATGAACAACATGTTCACTGAGCTAAAGTACGATGTTGTTGCGAGTCACATAAGAAAGATGGACGTTCAGATTTCTCAAACAGCGGAGAGTCTCAAGAGGCAGCAAGGGACGCTCCCTGGAAAAATAGATAAAATCCAAGGGTTGAGCACTGTAATGCAATAGAGCAGTTGTTTGCTGAGACTTCTTTAGGCGCAGAAGAGAGAACAGAGCACCCTGCTCCTAGCGAACCTGCTGAGACTCCACTAAATCGAGTCTATGTTCCTAAGGTTCCCTATCCAATTCCACCTAAATATATGATGGATCCCATTAGTGCAGAGCATCTGGCTGGATTTAGGAAGATGGTGAGAAGGCTTCCTAAAAAGATCTCATTTGAACATGCTTGGGAGATTCTTCCATTGCATATGTTCTTCAAAAACTGTAGAGAGACTCCAAATTAAATTGAGGCACTCTTTATCGAAGCATTGAGACCAGAACCCAAGGTATTGCCTAAGCTTGATGATCCTGGACAGTTTGTTTCCCATGTTCCATCACAGGAGTTGAATTCAAGGAAGCTCTTTGTGACTCTGGGTCTAATGTGAACCTTGTCTCAAAGGCGATTGTAGACAAGCTGGGTAATGTTGATGTTGAGCGTTCTCAGATGACTCTTGCTTTTGCAAACTCTTCCAGAGCAGTCCCCTATGGTACCATTCGCAACATTCCTGTCAAAGTGGGGGACTGTATTATGCATACTGAATTTCAGGTTGTTGAGATGAGCAAGGACTATGAGATGCCTTTGATCCTTGGAAGATCATTTATGGCTACAGTGGGAGCAATCATGGATATGCCTAACAAGAGAGTCTCCTTCTCCAACACCAACAAGAAGGTTTTCTACAAGGCTATCCCCACCAGATTCTCTACATTGCACGCCTCTTCCATCTCATTGGTTAGTGGAGAGAAGCTGAAGGTTGATCCTAAAAAGGAGCTTAGTGATAAGGGTGAGAGCAGGCTGGTCTTGGATGCAGATCCTCACACTGATACCAAGAAACTCAGTGTGTATGCAAAGGTGAAAGAAAAGGTCCAGAAGAAAAGGATCAAGGGTGATCCTACAATGACTTTGATACCCGCATGTGTGATGAGAACTCCATTGAGTATGAGGTAACGTGCAAAGGTACCTCTAAACCATTCTCTAAAGTCAGATCTATTCTCACACATGAGCTGAAAGAGAAAGGGGAAGCTACTGATAAAGGGTTGTTGAGTAGAGTTTTGAAGCTGAACATGTCTGATTGTGGAGCTTGTTTTGGAACAAGCGCTCAAGCTCAACCTGACTGAACCCTATCACCAAGTCAAGCTAGTGACTTAAACCAAGCGCTTGATGGGAGGCAACCCACAGGTAAGTTTAAGTATCATTAGGATTTGGTTTTTACTTGTTTTTGGTTTTAGTTTATTGAGTCTCAGGTCAAAATCAGAAAAACCCAAGATACTTCAAAAATTCTGGGTTTCATAAATGGAGCCCCCATCCCTCCGAGAGGAGCGGCTGCTCCAAGCAGAGATCTGACGATCGAGCACCCAGTATTTTCTGGAGCACTCGCTCAACACATGTAAGTATCTCGAGAAAAAAAATATTCATATTCTTGTTTGCACCTTCTCTCTGATTTATTTTCACACCAGGGATGGTGTGAAGTAAGTCTGGGGCAGGGCCTTCGTCGTTTACTAACTCGTTTCTTTCTTTTGTTTTCATTTTGAGTCAGTTTAGTAAGCTTTTAGGATCAAATCAGTCAAACTTTGTGGGAATGAGGACCTCGTGCTTTAGTTATCTTATTCAGTGACCTTAGCAGTGGGGAAAGACATACATGTGGACCTAGAAAACCCTGACATTATCTCATTTGGTTCTCCAGAATCTTTCGGCTTGTCGAGGTTACACTGGAAAAACTTAGCTCTATTTAACTTGAACTTAATCTTGACTGCAATTCTTCTTGTTATGGTATTAGATCAGGTAAACGAGAACACACTCAGGACTTCTTATTCTTTCTATCCATCTTGTTGATTATGAGTGGCTGGCTCATTTTAGACAGTTCCCTCCTTAAACCCTTGAAACCTTGTTCCACCCTCATGAATTCTGTTTTTAAGTGTCATATGTGCACATATGTGCAAAAGGGCCAGAGAGGAAAGGATCGACACAAACCCTCACTCATTTTGATTACAGTAGAAGTTGCAGAGCAAGGGTGAGAGTGCTCCGAAAGAGAGGGAGCAACCAATACGGTGGTCCAAATAGAAGAACGGAGGAGTAAAAGAAAAGCTGAAATAAAAACATCCAGGGGCACACCTTATGTAACTACCTCCTTCTCGTCATCATCATCTATCCTATGATTTGACACATCTATGAAAAATAATGGTAGTTTCAGTTTTAATTTGCATGGTCCAAATGGTGATGAGAGGGAGGGGAGGGGTAAGGAAAAAAAACATTGTCTCTGGTTGGTTAAACCAATGGGTGCCAAATTAGGAGTATACGGCGCGAACAAGGGTGATTTGGGAATTGGAGCGACCACTCTAGGTGGGACACATGAAGAAAGGAATGCAAATTGGAGTTTTTCTGCGTTTAAACCGAGTGGAGAAACCTGATGAGTGCTCCTGAGTGAACAAAGCAACTTAGTGCCTGCTCTCGCGGCAGAGATTTTTTAGGAAACTTTTAATATTTTTGGATTTTCCCTAATCATCCATATTTTCTCCCCTGCAGCCGCTAGAGACCTGCAATATATATTTTATGATTTCAAAGCTACTTTTACACAAGAAACCAGACTCTGGATTTGTCTTTGGCGATTTGTAACCTAGAAGGAGAAGGATCTATACATCCTTAAGAGAAAATTATTAAACCCTCTTTTTTTTATCATTATTGATTCAGGCATGTTTTCTTCATCTATGATCTTAGTGTTTTCTTGCGTTATGGCTGAGTAGTCGGCTTGCTTAGTCTAGGGTGTTATGGTGTTAGATCTGTGAGCTATACATAAATAAGTTAATCAATTGATTGTCTTCATTCATAACTGCTCTTATTGATTACATTAACCTGATCACTTAGTGTATGAACTTAAGTTTAATCTATTAATTAACCGTGTAATAGGTTGCTAGACATAGCATGAATGAGCATTACATCCCTAACCAGCGAGAATAGATGTTAGGGTGTATTGTGAACATATCGTATTCGATCTCTAAGGCTTGTGGTCGCGCTTCAGCTCAAACGAGAGTTTAGGACTGTTGGGGTCGATCCACAAAGGGAGCAGCACCGCGAAAGTGGGCTGTTCCATCTTGAGTATTCCGAGTTCTAGACTAGCTTCCAACTGAACTTGAATAATTGTTTGGCTCACAAGTGTTTACACCCGATCAAACCACCCTAGGCTAACATTCTTTTTAACCTGAATTCAAACCACCTTATTCTTTGTTCCTTGCTTTCTGCGAATTTCCAGTTTAGAACACTCGATTGTTTTAGCTTGAAATTGAACCCATAAAAATAAAGTGTAACCATTGGTCTCTATGGATTTGTCCTAAAGTACTACATCGACATACCATTTGATTGTGGTAGTGTGCACATTAGGTTAATTGGTGTGCGTATACACGTAATATCAGAGATAATAAACCTCTCTTTGCTTTTACATGGAAATTGTATTATTCTCCGAAATTGAGGTTTTTTTTTGGAAATTAATATCTGGTAGTTTACCAGTTAAAAAGAATTTACAGTCACGTGGTATTAAGTGTGACACACGATGTAGCCTTTGTGAGACAGAGGAGGAGTCAATCAATCACGTTCTTTTTGAATGCCCACCAACGCTTTCTGGCCTTTCAAAAATACGTACAAATCCTAGTATTTTTCCAGTATTTTATTTTACACGAATATAGATTATTTGTTATGGATACTTCTAAAGCAACCTGATTTGAGTTGTAGTATATTTGGAAGGACTTAAATGATACGATCTATACAAATAGAATTGAAAATCCTTAAGAGATCTTACGTATCTCAGAGATTGAAGAATGTTTTACGGATTGAAGCACAAACTAAGGATTCGCAGGAGGAGAAAGAACCCTATATATATATCATAAGCAGAGATTTAAGAGATGCTAATTGGTGTTTTGCTGATGGAGTCTAGAAAGAACACGATACTTTTAATCGAAAGTAAGATGGGAACCATGAATATAAGAAGAAAACTATCATCTTTATATTCAGAATGTGAAATTCTGATATGTGAGATGAAGTGCATGAAGACCTATGTATTTCGGGGGTGGTGTACTTTTATAAGTTTATCTTGTTTAAGCCACGGGCTTTAGGCTCATCACAAGATCCCTACCGCCACCAATCACGGCCAGACCAGAATTGGAATATCCATCTAGTAATTGATTGCATGATTTGGCATTTTAATACGATGAGTTCTTTCTATTGATTCGTGAGATTGTGACTGACTAAAAAACAAAAGAGATTGTCACTGACTAGATCGTGCAACGTAAATATACGTGCGTGTGTAGTTCATAAGTGGACTTTTAGTTTCTAGCTGTGTTTTTATAAGTAAATGTCTAGCTAAGTTCATTGCTTTCTAATAATATCTTTATCTATTACAAAATGGCCAAAATTAAAGGTGACAAAATGAGTTAGCTAGCTCAATTCAACTTAAGTGAGCAAGCTCAGCTCAACTCATTTATAATATGAGATTTAATATGTAAATTAAGATCATCTAGATCATGAGTTAAATGAGTTAACTCACGATCTAATATTAAATTTTTTTTATAAATTAAAATATTTAAATAACTTCTATAATATTATTCGAAATTTTAATATTACAAAATCTAAAACATTAATATTAAATATTAAATATAACCAACACTTAAAAAAAATTAAGCTAAACAAATGATCCAAAATTTATATTCCTCTTGAGAGTCTTTAGACAATTCATATTCAAAGTCTTCATCTGTCCAAATTATAAAAATAAAATAAAACATTTATAAATTTGGGATCAACAAAGTTTGTGAAAAAGATAATAGGATAACGTGAGTTTATATAGAAGAGTAAGATAATTTCTAAACATGATAATATATTTTAGAAAAAAAAATAATTTCTATTTCTTTCTTCTAAAAATTTATCGATATTTTTAAAAAGTTTAATTTGTATATTATTTATGTATGTTTTAAATTTAAATTTTAAAAAGATAAATATGATTAATATACATATTATCTTTTAAGAAGATTTGGTTTTACATTTTAATTTTAAAAGATAAATATGATTAATATAGAAATTATATTTTTATATAAGAAAAATAGAAGTTATCCAATATATATATATATATATATAAATTGTAAGTATAAAATGAGTAAGTTCATGAATTGGCTCGTGTTCATTATAGCTCTTGATCTAATTTAAGTTCAATCAATAAACTCACTTATTAAATGAACTAAAAAATAAAGATCGTGTCCGTGAAAAATTGAGCTGAGCTAATTCATCTCATGTATATCTTATTTTGACACCCGTAGCCAAAATCAAGACTAATACTCTCCCATGTGTCTCCCTTAGAGCTGCAAAGAGGCAGAGAGAAGAATTCAACCCTTGAGCTAAGAATATTCCAAGAGCAGAGGTCTATGGCGTCATATCAATCGCCGGCGAAAATATTAAAAATAAACAAACATCCAAAACACTGATTTATATAGTTCTCCGTCAACGAGAATGCAGTTTTAGAAGGCTTATTCACTCTATGATAACGTTTAATTCTTTGGCATTTGTAGAATCAACGAATGCTTTAACTTGATATTCTCCTACCATCATAAATAATATTTAAAAGATGATTACGGTTTCAGGAGTAGGAGTTATCTTGCATGAACGTATATAAATTCGAATATAAATATTATTCACACGTGAATACTCACTGTTTTTGAATTTAGTCTGGTCTAGAACATGTTATCCCTATCTTGTTTTCCACTGGCTACAAAATCAAATTTACGCGGCTAGACTCCTTGAACGAATTGCACATTATCATCTATGTACAATTGACCGGGTGATTGTGGTCGAGTGGTAAGGAAACGAGACTGGGACGCCAACACGTTTCAGGTTCGATCCACCTGTTGCGCGAAACTAAGTCACAATTATCTTGGTCACCTTACACGGATATGAGCTCATGCTTTAGGGCCCATTTGAATACACATGATTTTGTAGACCATACCCCTCCATTCAAAACCGTCAAGCACCATCAAAACTAAGAGTTTAAACTGTAATGTTTTTTTATTAACTTAAGAGCATAATTATCCCAAAAACCTATTTAGGAACTCTTATTTTTTTTTAATATTAAAACATTAAGCAACTCCTTAAGTCATGTTTCTTGTGAAACTTAATTAAGAGCCGTGTCTCATCTAATTATATTATTATTATTATTATTCTAATTCTAAAAACTTTAAACAACCACTTAAACTACTGGGTTAATGCTGCTCTAAGCTCCTTTGCAAAGTAAAATGTCATTCTTTTGACTCATTCAATAATTAGTTTCTGATAATAAATAATAATAATAAACAAAGATATGTTTATTTTGATTTTTATTTTTGAAAAAAAGATATTTTATTTGAGTTCTTTTTTTTCTTGTATAAATAGAATAATATCCCAAATACCAAGTCTTATACATCTGCCGTTGGGTACTTGTGTTTAGGATATGACGTATGAATTGTGCTAGTGGGGCACCACTTGACATTGACTTGTTTACTATATTTCTTTGGAAAAGTCGTCTAAATGTAAGCATATTTGATATAAATATATATATATATATTAGTGGCACATCTATATGTTTTTGACACATTGTCAGCGGCGAAGCCAAGATATCTATTTACTAGGCGCACTAATAATAATAAATGGAGATAATCAAAAGAAAGTCTCGAATTTAGTTTGTTATGGGTGCACAATACAATTTTTTTTTTGATAATCTAGGGTTTATTTCCTGGACGCTGCAGCCCGCATGTGAATTCTACAGTGGCTGGGATTCGAACTCGTGATGACGGACACCTCAGCCAAGGTTCCTTTACCACCAGACCACGAGGCCCAGTTGCACAATACAATTTTTCCACTTAATCTAACAGAACTGTTATGTTTTTCACTTTAAATTTACACTAAATATAATTTAATAGTGCACAGGCTCTCATAGTGCCTAACATGACTTCGCCCCTGCACATTGTTGAACTCTTTTGCAAGAAGATAGCTCCATTTTATTCCTATACCCTTACTAAGTGGTGGGAGTGAATTACCTTTTATCCAAACTCTTTCTTTGTACATATGGTGATTCTGTGTTCAAAAAAAGAGCATATGGTGATACAAGTGTTTGACAAGAATTTTTGCGCGTGATAATACGATATGTACCCTACAAGGCTACAACATGAACATAGTGTTGATCTTTCTATAATTTTGGGTATATTAAACTAAAGTTGATTCGAGATATGCCATCCATGTTATCTTTCTATAGTTTTATAGCATTTTAAATATAGAAGATGTCCACACGCAAACTTGTATATATCAGTCTTATATCACATATGCGAAGATACTATAAGACAAGTAATTCTAAAAATGGCTTCCTCAGAGTTGCAAAGAGCCACAGAAAACCCAGTTCTTGAGCTCAAAATTGTATCAGCCAGTGACCTCAGCCATGTTGATGCCACTGACAAGATGGACGTATACGCCGTCGTTTCCATTCACGGCGAAGGTACACACAAGACACACACGGCCAAAACACCCATTGACTATGACGGTGGTTTCAACCCGACGTGGAATCACACCGTTAAGTTTTCATGCAACGAAGAAGCAGGCAGAGAAGGCAGATTGACCATCAAGATCGAGTTATTTAGCTACTGGCTCGAACGGAAGGATGACCTTTATCTAGGAGAAGTCAACGTCTCGGTTCAGGAGCTTTTTGCCTCAAATCCGCTTCCACCGTTTGCAAACGCTAACGTCAATAAAATGAAGTCTTTGACTTGTCCTATAAAAGTCACAGAAGAAGGAAGTACCAACGCAAGGTTGTCCCTCTTGTACCGGTTTAAACCACTACCGGTTGATGATTCGTATCCACCAGCGCCTCAGGATCATTCCGTATCGATTGGTCAACCCGTTTACCCAAACCCGGATCCAGCAATATCAGGTCAGCCTGTTGTATTTTCCCCTCGGTTTCAAACCGCCACGACCAAACTGATCCTAGAGATTGTGATAAAGTTTGCCAAAGACATTGAAGATGTCAACGCCTTCTCGGCTATGGACGTATATGCTTCGGTTGCGATCCTTAAGGACAGGAAAGTTAAGGACAGGATCAATACCCCTGTCGCTTTCTCAGCAAATACAAACCCTAAATGGAATCAAACAATTAAGTTTTCACTCGATGAGAAGTTAGGTCAAGAAGGGCGTTTAATGCTCCTCGTGGAACTGATGAGCCATAGACCTTTCCTTGGTGATAAAGAAATCGGATTCGTCAGACTACCAATGAAACAACTATTAGGCTCAAATCCACCAGCCAATGGTGATGCTAACGGTATGAAGTTGGAGACCCACGCTTTGACGGGTCCTTATGGAAAAAAAGGTGTCGTGAGCTTCACGTATAGGTTTCTTGCGGAACAACTTAGGGTTTCAACGGTTCCGGCACCGTCTACAACATCCCAACCATATATCATGTATCTACCGGTCTCGCCTCATTCATACACGTCATCAGATCCGATACAGTTGACCTCAAGTTACGTGACTGTTCAACAAGGTGCAAATGCTGGGCCTAGTAACGGCCTAGTACCAATATATATGTCGCCTCAATACCAACCACATGGATATCAACAATATTCACCACGAAATCCTCAACCGCAACCACAACATTCTCAGCTTAAACCACTGCCTCAGCAGCCATATCCTCAGTCACTACCGGATGCACAAGAAGCATAAATTTGTTGCACCCGTCTATATTCATGCGTGAAAAATAAAAATGATCTCAGTTTGATATGTATTTTTAAATGCTTGGATAACTTTACTTCTTTTACTTTCAGTTCATTTGTGTTGTTCTTTCTCTCCATTAGCTTGAAAATTAATCAAATACTTTTCTTCGATTTCTCCATTTTAAGTTTTTGCCAAAAGAATTTTCCCACTGCTCTTTTTCATAATATTTTAACATTTCCAGCTTTGTCTTTTGATTTTTTTTCCCTTTCGTTTTTATTCATATATTAAGTTTATGTTAGTCACTTTCTTGTTCTCTTTCCTATTGTATGTGTGGAACGATTCTTATTATAGGAGGCTAAGGATAAGTACATACAATTGTATATTGTTATACTAGCTAGTATATAAGAGAATATACCTTATAAATTCTCTCTATAATCTCGTATGATCTCCTCCTGTATGTGTATATATTGTACTCTTGACAATCAATAATACTTATCAAGTTAAGCACAATCCTCTATATGGTATTAGAGCTTTCTTGTTAAATCAACAAGATCCTCCAAATTTTTTTTCGTTCCATCACCATGGATACCTACTCCTCCTCCTCCTCAAATGTCTCAAACACCAACATCAATCAAACTGAACTAGAAAACCCTATCTCTGCGATCAACATGGTCAACATCACTAAGTTATCATCGACCAATTCCTTCTCAGAGGATATGATTTTGTCAAGTTCATTGACCACGCTGCTGAAATATCTCCATCCACTGTCATCGTCAATAACAACCTCATCGCCAATCCTACTCTCAAAGTGTGGCAAAGTCAAGATAGTTTCATCTTCAGTGCTCTCATGGGGGCTATTGAGACTTCTCTGCAACCTTTCGTCGCTACCTCAAGATCCACTCTTGAAGCAGGGAATACCTTGGCCAACACATATGGAAAACCTACAAGAGGCCACATCAAATAGCTCAAACAACAGCTCAAACTCCGTGTCAAAGGAACCAAGGATATTGATTGCTACATGCAGCTTATCAAGAAGATATCACTGACATAATTCTTGAAGGTCTTGGTGATGATTTTAAGTCATTTATTGAATCGATTCACAGCCGAGACACACTGATTTGGTTCCATGAACTCCATGAGAAGCTTCTAAATCTGGAGATAGCCATCAACAACGTTCAACAACCAACTTCCTCATTTACGGTCACAACAAACTATGCAAGAAACCGAATTCAAAACCGCAATTGGCGTTCCAACACTCCTTCGGAGCAATACAACCCAGCTCCAAGGAATCAAAACAAAAATCGTCGCCCTAATTGGGTAAATGCCAAGCCTGCGGAACACAAGGACACATCGCCAAGTTTTTTCCTCTGTTTCGTCTTGTGCAACAGCAACATCAACAAGCGCAATCTTCACCATCTATCCTTTCGTTCCTTCCCAGAGAAACACAAATTGGTCTCCTCGTGCATATAACGCCTCAATAATGCCACCAGATCCCTCATCATGGCTTCTAGACAGCGGTGAAACCCACCACATCACGTCTGATCTCACCAACCTTGCGTTGCACTCTCCATACAACGGTACTGAAGAAGTGATAGTAGGAAATGGAGATGGAATCCAAATTACACACAAGGGTTTACTCTCTCTTCCTCACTCTACACTATCTCTTCAAAATGTTTTAGCTGTACCTGCTATTGCAAGAAACTTGATCTCAGTAAGAAAACTTTGTTATGATAATCTTGTTTTGGTGGAATTTTTCCCAACTTATTTCATGTGAAGGATCTCAACTCGGGGGTGGAATTAATCCAAGGAAAGATGACTAGTGGTGGATATGAATGGCCAGTTTGGATGAATCTCATTTTTCTGTTTTCTCTGCAACAATAAAAATTCGCTTGCCAATTTGGCACTCTCGTCTTGGGCACCCATCTGTTTTGGTTTTAAAATCATTTGTCTCTCATTACTCTTTGCATATTCTTGATAAAGATTCATCCCTTTTATGCAATGCTCGTTCAATTTTTAAAAGGCAGAAATTTTCTTTCTCTACCTCTACTCTCACATCGACAAAACCACTCAAGCTTCTCTTCTCTGATGTTTGGACCTCTCCGGTTCATTATAACGATGGGCAAAAATATTATGTGATATTTGTTGATCATTTCACTTACTACGTCTGGTTATATCTCTTACGACAAAAATCAGATGTTCTTTCCATTTTCACTCGCTTCAAACAAATTGTTGAAAAGAAATTCAGTCACCCAATAATCACTTTCTATTTGGATAATGGGGCAGAGTACATTGCCATGGCTAAATTTCTAGCTGGAAATGGTATCACTCATCTTACCTCTCCTCCTCACTCACCCGAACATAATGGGTTTGTAGAGAGACGTCATCGTCATCTCGTAGAAACAGGCTTAGCTCTTCACCCTCATGCTTCTCTTCCAATACCATACTAGAGCTATGCCCTCACAGCAGCCTCGTATCTCATAAATTGCCTCCCAACCTCCACCCTCTTAAACTCCTCTTTTTTTGAGTGTCTAAATGGCTCACTTCCGAACTATACAAAACTTCGTGTGTTTGGATGCCTTTGTTACCCGTGGTTAAGACCTTACACTAAACACAAACTTGACTCTCGATTTGAGACCATGTATCTTTCTTGGTTACTCCAAACTCAAAGTTCTTATCTTTTTCTTGAACCATCATCAAAAAGAGTCTTTATATCTAGACATGTGCAATTTCATGAAACTATCTTTCCTCACAAAAACCTCATTATCTCCTCGCCACCTGTACCATCTCATTCTTCCACCCTCTGGTACCCTCAATTGTTTTAGGTTTCAGGTCATTCACATTCACTGTCACAAGCAGTTGAGTCTCCCCTAGGTTTGGATCCTTTACTAATGTAAAACTTGCCGAGTACAACTACAGAAACAGAGGATCAGGACGTGTCGCCACCTAATGATTTACAGCAACGACCTCTTCAGGTCCGGTGGTAGTCACTGAGATTTCAACCTCTGCTCCAAAAAAATACACACCCCATGGTCACACTCTCAAAGAATCAAATCAGCAAACTGAATCCAAAATTTGCCATGCTCACTACAACAACTCTAGAAACAGGGCCAACGTTAATGGCTCAGGCTCTAAAAGATGAAAAATGGCAAGCTTCTATGGGAGCTGAATATGATGGCACAAATCAAGCATGGCACATGGGATTTGGTTCCTCCTGATCCATCTTACAAAATTTTGGGCACCAAGTGGATTTGTCAGATCAAACGTCTACCAAGAGGAAAAAATTATAAATACAAATCAGTATTTGTTTCTAAGGGCTTTCACCATAGACCAGGAGTAGACTATGCAGAGACTTTTAGTCCTGTTATAAAATCAGGAAATGTTCGACTTATCCTTGGTCAGGAAGTGGCTCATGGCTGGGATCTTCGTCAAGTGAATGTAAACAACCCGTTTCTCCAAGGTAGCCTTAATGAGGATGTTAGGATGTTTATATTGCTCAATCTGATGGATTTTTAAATCGTGAAAATCTTCATTATGTGTGCAAGCTTCATAAAGCCTTGAATGTCTTGAAACAAGCTCTCCCAACTTTGTACTTAGAGCTGCTTATGTTTCTACTGGCTTCTGGTTTTGAATATTAACTCTCAGATGCTTCTCTCTCCATTCTCAATTGAAATGGAGTAGTGGTATATGTTCTTGTCTACATATATGATATTTTCATTACTAGCAACAATACCAAAGCGATGAGCAGCTTCATTGAGCAGCTAGGAAATATATTTTCTCTTAAAGACATGGTGACTCTAAGCTATTTTATGGGAATTGAAGCGCATCGGACAAAAAATGGTCTATTTTTAACGCAGCAGAAGTACATCACTGATCTCCTCGTTCGCTTCAACATTCCGGCTGCTAATAATGTATCAACACCGATGGCATCCTCTATTTCGCTGAAACTCAATTCAGGCTCTCCTCTTGTAGATGGTTGTGAATATCGCTATGTAGTTGTCAGTCTAGAATATCTTCATTTCACTAGACCATATGTAGCTTTTGCAGTGAATAAATTTTCAAAATTCATGCATTGTCCAACAGATGAGCATTGGCAAGCAGCTAAACAAGTACTTTATTATCTCTCTGGCACTCGAGATCAAGGCATCTTTCTCTGAAGCAACAATACCTTGAATATTCATGCTTTTTCAGACGCTAATTGGGCCGGCAATTGCGATGATTACACCTCCACTTGTGCTTATATTGTATATCTTGGCTCACACCCGGTGTTCTGGTCGTCCAAAAAATCAAAAAAAACACCAGCTCGCTGTTATACTGAGACAGAGTACTTGTCAGTAGCTGACACTGCTGCTAAGCTACGATGCGCTACTCAACTGATGACTAAGCTTGGTACATCAGTTTCTTCTCATCCGGTTATACATTGCGATAATGTTGGAGCTACGTACCTTGTGGTGAACCCGATTTTTCACTCTCGAATGAAGCATGTCGCGTTGGACTATCACTTTGTTCGACAACTTGTTCAGTCTTGCCTTCTTCGAGTAGCTCATGTTTCCTCCAAAGATCAATTAGCAGATAAATTGAAAAAACCGTTGCCTAGACCACAACTTGAAGATTTGAATTACAAGATTGGGATCTCTAACGGTCGCTCATCTTGCAGGTGTGTATAGGAGGATAAGGATAAGTATAAGGATAAGGATAAGTATATTGTTACTAGTATATAAGATAATATACCTTATCAATTCTCTCTAAGATCTTGTATGATCTCCTCGTTTATGTGTATATATTTTACTCTTGACAATCAATAATAATTATCACGGTAAGCAAATTCCTCTACACTTATAAGATAGTGGCAAATCACTCGTCACAGACATGCATTAAGGAGTCACAGACATGCATTAAGGGTGGGCATGAATTGAATGTCCATATTTTTAGAAGTATTCATGATTTGATCCATTTTTTCCAAATAATCAATTATCTGATCAATTTCGCAGTTATCCAGATACATATTAAACATGATATAACTATTAATTTAGTTAGTAGTATAATAAAATGAAAATATTCAACTTTAAATATATCTAAGTTCAACATATTTTAGAAGCATTTGAAAATTTTAGATCTATATGTTATAAAACATTTACCTGCAAAAGAGGTTTATTTGAAGAGTACATCATATAGTTTTCAATTTGGGTGTAAAATTTCAAGAGTATTATCATTAGAATAAATACTTATTTAATAAAAAACCCTATAAACTCTGAAAGCAAGTATTTTAAAGTTGTCATACTTCCAAAACTGAGATCCAATAATGTTAATAACTATTTTTTATCATTTTGGGCTAATTTGATTCGATGCATGATTTTTACGTAAATAATCTCGTCACTTTACAAACAGAAAATAAAATAAATCACATTATATAAATAATCATGAAATTGAAACTGTTTTTGTTTATTTTCTAGTCAGACAAATTTTACATGTTTAGACGTACCATATATATATATATATATATGTGTGTGTGTGTGTGTATGTGTGTGTGTCAAGTTGAAAATTCTTTTGTACACGAAACATTTATTACACATATATAATTTCTATAAACATGCCAAAATATAATATATCCAATAAATAATCTTATGTGGTCTACAATTAAGGTACAATTTTATATGATTAAATTCTGTGTAAGTATATTAACATGTAATCTTTTGAGTAATATCTTTTTGATATAAGATTCATTCCCATTAATGTGTAACTTAATTCATATTCATAGTGATATTTCACGTATTTAGTTTCTATATATTGTGTAGGAAATATTATATAGTAAGAACTTGATTTTTTATAGGAAACTAGGGGTTTGGCCGCGCTTCGTGCGGGGTTCTTAACTTTAAAAACCACTGTTCAGTTCACCCCGGCAGAAGTTTGTATTCAAGAGAGAGTGATTTTGAGTTATCTTAAGTAGTATGTGAATCATTTGAAAAATAATGTTGGGTGACTGATCGTTTAATTTGAATCATTAGTTAATATGTCATTGTATATATGTATGTGTGCATTGAAGTGATGGTTTTGGTGTAAAAATCGTCAAAATTTTACGTGGTTCTTGTGTGTAATCTGGCCCATACGGTTCATGTATAGTTGATAATTATTTGGACCACATTAATAGTGTTGGATTCTAATGAAAATGTAGATGTTAAGGTAAGAAAGGTAGAAGGAGTAGTTTTTTTTGTTTGTGAGTTTTAAAGTATGCATTGGTAGACAATTGTAAAATGAGAAAGAAGAAACATAATTGACGACTCAAATGTGCATAGAAAAATGGAAACAGTGATGCATAGAAGTCTTGGATCCACTTGAGGGGCGTAAACATAGTATCAAATGAAGGATATGAATTCTTCAGTTGCTTCAAGTGAAAAAAAGATTTGCAGTAGTTTTTATGTCATTTACATGAAAGCTCTATGGTGGGCGAGTTTCCGCCTGTTTGTGGATGTCGTAACGGCTTAATAGTGACATGACTAAAACAGGAACGTCAATCACTACATGCTTTGAGACTCTGTTTTTTAAAGGGAAGGTAAACTTTTTTTTCTAGAACGTATTCGAAGAGGGTGATCTATGTTAACCAGAGACCATTTAGCGTCGAAGTTGAACTCCAAAAACTGTTGCAAGTCTCACATCAGTTCCTTAACTACAACATTTAATATACATTTGTTAGTTGTACGAACCGTTGTGCTTTAAAAAAGCACTCAAATGCGGATGGAGTTCTGGTGTTTGACGCTAAATAGAGAAAAGACAGTAAAGAAGTGAAGAAATCACAACCGCACCATCTTTGACTGGTTTGTGTTAAGGAAAATGTCAATATGTAGTTGCATATCTGGTTGCAACAGAGTGCCATCGAAATCTAAACTTAAAAAGGCCAAATATGATAAAATTTGGAATTACTCATCAAATTGAAACAAAATGTGACGGAAAACAAAAATTGAAACAAACAAAATCTTGTTTCCATAGCTAAACGAAAAAATTAAGGTACATGAAACTTAGATTGAAGATCATTCAAAATCCACTTACTCTGACGAAGCACACACATATTTTTTCTTGAAAATTTATGTTCACATGAAGCAATTTTCCCAGCTTCGCTTCCATCCTCCAACAATGTCCTCGTTATCCTCTTGCATATAAGCTTTGTTACATAACCAAAACAAATGAATAGTAACAACTTCGAACATAAGTCAGAGATGCATTCTTCCTTTTCCATCTACACCATGTCCATTTCACGTCTCAGGACTTGCATAAATTGTACATAAAAAGGAAAAACTATGGTAAATTAATACCCGGTTTCCAGAATATATATTTTAGATTCATTGGTTCACCTGATCGTTACGGTTTTCTGAGATAAGTCGTCAAGCTGGCCTCTTTTAGCGCATCGCCTTTGAAAATTTGTGTTACATAGATTAGATTTGACAAAGGGTTTTGACACACACAGAAACACATATCATTGACAAAGAAAGCAAACCAGAACATATGCTTGAACATTATGGAGATCATATCTTTTCTGTTAATGTATTCTGAAAACTCAAAAGATGGAGCTTTTGGCCTCCTACAGTTGTCATTGATGAGCACTTTTCCACCTGGTTTAAGAAATTTTAAGAAAGTCTTGAACAAAGCTGTTTTGTCTTTTTAAAATAGAGAGAATGAGTTAATCATTCAATGATAAACTTCCAACATGACAAAATAGAGTTGAAGCTTACGTACTTGGATGTACATAATGGTGTTATGGCTGTTAATGACTTCGAACGACATATCTGGATAATGTTTTGTGGTGCAATCCGAGACCTCAAACTTAACCGAGCAGTTGATTCAAATAACACGTCACAGTGAAAAAAAATCATGTTGACTGAAATGGTACCATTGGATCGAACATTTGGAGATCTGGTTAATTTTCTGAGAAGACATGTATTCTTAAGCAAAAGCAACAAATTGGATTCTTCGTACGCATCCATGGAGGAAACATTATCATTGATTCAATCTAAAGCATCTTCGGTCAGATTTCCACCAACCCAAAAATTCAATTCCATCCTCCTGTCCACATATCCTTCCATATCTTGTCCGGTAAATCTAAAATCACATCGAGCTCGTCGACTCAAAAGAAAATCATGGAGTTAGTTATATATGAATGAAACTGAACAAAATCCAGAGAGAAATACATAAGCAATCCTGTAGTCATTTCAATCATGGAAGCGGAAGATGTTTCCAAATAGGATTGTGGGAATGCAAGTTTTTGTGAGATTCGTGAATACTAGAGAGAAATCATCAATAAATGGGAGGGTTAATAGTAAAAATCTGAAACTTAGAAAAGGAACTTGGCTTACATAAAAGTCTAAGAAGACTGCTAAATGATACTTGAAACTGCAGCCGTTACACATGCATGGCGCTTCTATTCTCAATCTCCATCGGAAGAATCCTATTAACATTGGGCCTGTTTGCACAAACAATATAAAACCCAATAAACTTCTCATAAACCAAACTGGCCCACTCAACAAAATTCAGCGAGAAAAAGAACACTTTAGATGAGTGATAAGAATCTGACACATTTCATTTTTTTGCCCTAATGGAGAAAAAAATCTATTTTATTATATAAGATACAATATTTTAGAATGTTTATATTAAATATTTATTTTCATTAAATGTTTGATGTATAAAATGGATTTTATGATCATAGTAATAATGCATGTATTTAACTTTAAATCTTATAAGATAATTTGTATGAATTTTAAACCATTAATTTTTCATTAATTGTGTACATTAACTATCTACGTATCATCATTGTAAATGAATATATTATGAATTTTTTGCATAAAATTAGATGTTTTTTAAAAAAATTGGAATTAAATTTTATAGTAAATATACTGAATATATTATAAAAATTGTGCTTACAATATGATTATAAGTTTGTTAATAAAAATCAATAGTTTTTAGTGAAAATACTATATGTATGCTACCACGAAACTGTACTATATTTTCAGTAATAATTATAATCTAAAACTTTCATATATGATATTGTGTCTTTCATATGACTTTTTATAATTGTAAAATTTTTAAATACATTAATATTTTTATATAAATTGTATTATATCACATTTATACTTTGGTTTTAAGATGATTATTTCTAATGTCCAAATATCTAAATGTTTGAATGAGATCTTTTACTCCTTTTTTTCAAATTTGTACTTTTGTTTTTCAATAAAATATTTTACATCAACTTTTTCTTACATATATTTAATTTTATTAGTAGGTATGCTTGATAAAAAAATTTAGAATAAACTTTGGAAGATAACTTTTATTCCTTACCTATGCTAATAAAGTAGAGCTTTTTCTTTCCTTGGGGCAAAAATTGACACTTGTCATGCTATCATTTGTTGAAGGGTATTTTCGACTGGGCTTGTTTTTGGTTTGAGCTTACATAAAATATTGTTTCTCCTCTTTCTTAAGCGATCTCATGTCCGAGCTTCCAACCAATTATGGGCTTTTCAATGTTATCTATAATCTAAACCTAGATCCTTGACCTGTCCCAACTCATATTATCATATCGTCTCAGGTATCATATGTTTCACGGTGTTGCTTAACCACCGTCATAACGCTTCTCAACATTTACTACATCTAATTAAACTACTCCTTCAATCCATCCCACTACCTGATTTTTAAATTACCTTCCTCACAATAATCATCCTTAGCTTCATCTTCTTCTATGAAACTCCAGTGACCACTTACAACGAAGCAACAGAGCTTCTGTTCAGGCGCTGAAGCCTTCACACCGCATGGCTGCTTTGGTAAATATAAAGTCGGACAATATAATTTTAATCTAAAGACAGACCATAGCTGAAATCGGGTGATGATTGGTACAAATTTTCCAACAATCAAAGATGCACCAACAAAAGTTCAGGTGACCAAAAATCACTATAACACCCAGACTATGAATATCCATTTATCTCTCTTTGATTTCATTATTCTCTATTTTTATCTTGTGTTGCATTACAAATTTGTCTATTTTGATCTAGAGTTGGATTAAAGATTGGATTTCATCGGCTATCGAAAACTAAAACGTAAAGTAAGTGGAAAATCCACACTCACAGATATAATCATTTACCAACTTAAATAAGCAAAATATGCTTTATATTATTCTATAGATTCTAATGCATTCCTTTTGATGATATTGAAGTATAATAGTTTATTTAAGTATGTGATTATAATTTTTAATAATATTTTCTTGGTTAGAAATTTAGTTTGACATTTAAGTATTAAGAATGTGTTCATTTAAGTAATTAGTCTAAAAATATAATAATTCTATATTACATAATTAATTATATTTATGCATGATTATATTATAACTATTAAATCTTATAAAATCCACCATGGTTTATAAATCATTAATAAAAATTATAATAATTGTCAAAATTATTTATCATCACTTAAAAAATAAATTTATCAGAAATTCAAAACTATTTATGAGAGCATATAAAGAATTTATAAAATATAATCCCCCTATACATATATTAAATAAGAAGTCACTTAAGTGACTTTAGATTATGTATCAATCACTCCTGAAATCATAAAAAATGTTATAAATTTATTATTATTTGATTTCTAATTTTTATTTATTTTATTTTGTTAAAAAAAACAAAAAATCAGAAAAAATTAACATCACTGCCAAATAATCTAAATAGTATTATAAATAATAATTTATGGAAACTATTTTTTCAAAATTTTAGAAAGACTAATAATATTTGATCATTTATTTTTATATTTTAAAATTTATAATATCATGAAATAATTTATTATATAAAATCAATATAATAATTTTATACATAAAAATATGTTCATATTTAAGTATAATAACTATTAATGTATTATACAGTTCATAAATGCTTTATAAATAATTTATAAAGATTTCAAAACATTTATAAATTAATTATCATGGCTTAAAAATTATTTTATCATAATTTTTAAATTATTCATCAGAGGAATTAAAAAAATTGGAGATCATTGAGAAAATTTCAATATAAAAATGTTATTATTTAATTAAAAATAAAAGTACTGTTATAATTACATATCAATATAAATGTGTGATTATTTTAATGTACACCGAAGAGTATATATGTTAGTCATTCAATATATAAGCTTTTAAGATTGAAGGGATTGTATTCAATGTAACATGTGAGATATTTGCAATTATAAAATATTTTGTATTTAAGCCAGAGAGAACATAATACAGTAGATAAGGTAATATGATGATTCTAAAAGAATTCTAAGATGATTTTTGGTTCGTTGATTGTATGATTTGTGTTATTATTTAGAGAGAGATAAATATATTTGGAAAAATCTAAGAAAATTAGGAAGACATTAGCAATGCATGTTAAACATGATTAAAAGAAAGAAATAATAAGAGAAATAAGAAGAGGCCGAAGAAAAAAATAAAGAAGATGTATCATATGGGTTGGAGAAGTTAATGCGATAATTGATTTGTTATCATTTGATTAAAATAATGTCAAATAAATATATTTAGCGACTTAGATTAATATTATTGAATTATTACTAAATCTTATATTTCTAAAAACACAATACTGAAATTTTAGATTGTCAAACTACTTTGAGTTAAAAAAAATTATGTTTATATTTCTAATTATCTTTCAAATTGATGGCAATGAATGCATAATATATATTTTCATATCATGTATATCCGAAAATTCGCGGTTAACCACCTAATTAACGATAAATGTAAAGATGTTCAATGGTGTAGTTGGTTTATTGAGGATTAAGTTTTGTTGGGGGATTTTAGATCTGATAAGAATAAAGGAGATCTAGAGGCTTAAAATCATTATAGAGGGAAGCTTTAATGAAAGAGAGAGCCATGTAATCTTTTCTTTTAGAAGCTATCTTTGAAATTCCTCATTTGAAAATTAAAATTTTATGTTCCAACATATTTTATTCATCATTGTTTCATATTTTAAAGATATAAATATATTTGTATAAAATAAAAAAAAACAGTATTTCTTTTTATTTTGATATATATATATATATATATATATATATATATATATATATATATATATATATATATTAATTGAGTTTTGTTATTAACTTACTGGACAACTTTTACGTGAATGTACGTTTCGATAGATAAAAGTGGTGTGGATGTGTTTGTGGTGGATATGTTCGTGGTGAGTAGGTTTGTGTCCATGGGGGTAAGTGACTGTGGACAAGAACACAAACATGGAATAATACATTATGCATACTTATACCTCTTTTATTTCCACATGGTTTATGATTTAACAAAATATTGGTCAAAGTTGTATGGATATATTTTTGTGGAAGAGTTCGTGTGGACAAGTTTTTTTGGATGGTAATCGAACTGTTTTAGAAACAATATACCAATATTAGGAAAATTTGTAGATTAGGAATGTGTAAATGAAATATTGGAGCAAAGAGATGTGGATGTGGATGGTTGATGTCTAATAACGTTAAATATTTAGCATTTTATTTTATTTATTTAGATTAGGTGTGTATATTGCATTTGTATTTTCATTTACACAATGCATATTTTAATGCATAATGGAAAGTTTTGGGAAAATTCAAAAAAAAATGCTTTGTTTTAAAGTGTTGGGGCAAATTCGAGATTAATCAAAAGTACAAAAGACCAAAACGGAAAATCAAATAAAATTTTCTTGGAGAAGATAGATCGATATTGGGCATGAAGAAGTCAGAAGCTGAAGATCCGGTGAACCAGAGGACACGGTAGCGAAAGGTTGAGCGCAACAAGACATCTTGGATATGCTGACAAGTAGAGCAATCTTGTATCAAGAAAATCGTGTTGGGGGTCATGATGGATTGGATCGAAGAGACGGATCCGGATCTCTCAACAGTTTCTCCGCTGAAGTTCGTGTTGAAGTGGAGAACAACCGCCGCAAGATGAAATTATGGAGTGGGGGTAAGAACACGAGCTTAGCCGCAACATAAGGACAAGTTTTTGTGGTGGACATGCCATTGTGGACGGATGTAGTCTAATGAAAACAAATGTTTTCACGACATCCAACCACACATCCACCGCTAACTCTACCATCAAACATATCTCTTGTTTTTCTTTCTTTGTCGTTGATGTCTTTGCTAGTCCGTATTTATCAAGTTTCTTACTACAACACAACAAAAACAACACCGCAATTGAGAATCAAAACGAAAATATATAAAATATAGAATCAAAATTGAATCAGCGTTATTAAGAAAATCAAATCAAGTTTTCATTCTTGAATATCTCCGAGCGTTAGAAATTTCACAACAGATAAAGATGGGAGTAGAAGTGGAGAAAGAAACCACATCAGATATCACCAATAGTGGTTGTCACTGACATAATATGACTCTGACACTGAACTCGCCATAAGCTATTAGGGTTTTGACGGCTATATGAATGGACATATTAGAGATAATGATTTCACAAATCATCGGAGAAAAAGTATGAATCGATCAGTAAAATGATAGAATAATTATGTTTCGGCAAGATAGTGTTTGCTTTAGATAGATAATTAGAGGAAAAGTAAAGATATAAAATAGAAGAAATTATAAAGAAATAGAAGAAATCATACAAAAATAGATGAAAGTAGTTTTCTAAGCTTTTGTTGAGCAAAAAGCAA
Organism: Moricandia moricandioides; assembly: GCA_905132885.1. Taxonomy (NCBI): domain Eukaryota; kingdom Viridiplantae; phylum Streptophyta; class Magnoliopsida; order Brassicales; family Brassicaceae; genus Moricandia; species Moricandia moricandioides. Next base: position 68,556 of record CAJHQQ010000336.1, on the reverse strand, counting down.
TAAATATATAAAATTGTTTTATCATCTATTAACACATCATTCTGGTTAAAGAGTAGATTGGGAAATGATCATCAAAATGTGCCTCACAAACTGTATGTGGCTTAATGTGTAATTGAAAAGTGGAAATTGTGTCTCTCAATATATTCTTTCTTTCCAACAATGAATCTCTCTTAATATAATAATTTTTATAGTTAAATATAAGAATTAAAATTTATATATAAAAATATTGGATCAGTAGAAATAAAATATTATTAGTAAAACAGGCTCTCATAATATTAAACAAAGCTATTGTGAGAAACTGCTTTCTTCTATTTTCTCGTTCTCTTTTACTTTTTATTACTTCTTTGAGAAAAGTTAAATTAAACTTAATTTATCAATTAACTACTAATTTAACTATTTTTAATAATTACTTTATCTCTATTTCCTTTGTTAACAAATTAGTAATTAAGAAAGACCGTTACTAAATTTTCGTAATATTATTTTGTCAGCAATATACTATTAATTTTTGTAATATTATTTTGTCCATGTTTTAAGCAGACGCAAACTTAAATATATTCTTCGTAGATGATAGATTTATTTCAAAATTAATAAACTTAATAAGATTTCCACAGTATAGTTATATACAATTTATCAAGTTTAGCCACTAATTTATTATTTTTTACAGATTTAATTAAGAATCGTTAGATATAATTTCTTTGATCACAAATTTACTTAATTTTAAAAGATTTATATATTATTTGATAGATTTTTAATGTTCTAGCCACATATTTAATTGTTTTGACAGATTTTATTGCGTTTGACTAGTTTCTTATTTTTTGATACAAATTTACGTAATTTTAACAGATTTAGTCTAAGATTTGATAAACTTTTTTATTATTTAACCACAATTTTAGTTAGAATTTGACAGATTTATATTTAAACTTTAGCCACATATTTAATTATGATTTAGAATTTTTTTATTCTTTGACCTCAGTTTTAATTCCACTTAACTGGATTGGTTAATATAAACGGTATTGAACCGGAATTATTTTGTTAACCATTGATTTGTATTAATTTAAACAGGTTATTTTTTAAACCAAAAATAAATTTGAACTAAAATCATTTAATCGGATTGATTCAGATAAACATTTAAACCAAAATTATTTATTAAATTAAACCATGTAAACAGGAAATTATATAATTTAAAGCAAACCAAAATATAACATTGTTATAGTTATAGAGTTACAGTCACTAATAAGAAGTTAAGAAATCTTAGGTTTTATTGGCTCTAGGCCATCTATGGGGGTCAATCACTTCATAAACCGTACTTTCGAGTTTGGTTAAATATAAAGACATTCCCACCTTCTTACTGAATTATATCATCATACTAATTTATTTAGTGCCACGAATAATGTAACAAATTAGAAGGAAAGAGTAAATATGAGGTTGAAAGCAAAAATGATGAAGAAGAAGAATTTTGGAAATATTACAACTATTACAATAAATTTTCCAAATCAAATTTCATCCGAAAATACAAATAATCTTTTATTTGGATTATTTATTTTTTTTGTACGAGACACCATTGTCCTCAAATGATTACGGTCTTTAACACGAGACAATTGGGAAGATGAAATAATAACTAAAAAGAGAAAACGAATAAATCTGAAATGAAGAGTTTGAGGAATAATACAGCTTATCATTCCTGAAATCTGTGATATAATAGGTAAAATATGAAAACAATAAAAATAAGAACAAAAGCAACAACTAATCACTTTTGTTAAAAGATAACAAATCAATTAAAAACAAAAGAGGGCCAATATCTATGTGTTTCGAGGGTCATTTGAGATTTTGATCCCATATTTACATTACATGAGCTTTTTTTTTTTGACATACATTACATGAGCTTAAAAGTGCATATTACACGGATAATATATAAATGATGTTAGATTAGATGTTTCGATAATATTTTTGTTTTTCAGAAGCATAGGTTCCACTCATATAAACCAATAGGTTACATGTCGACCGGTCATAAGATTAAAATTTTAAATTGTGAGGATTCTATCATGATAGAAGTTTACTTGTTATAATTATGTTTTAGGTTTTCTGTTGTCTCAAATTGGCATGATTTAAGGCTCTGGGCGTGACGTATAAATGTTTTAATGTATTTGCTGAACTCTACTAGTTCAATAATATATGAACTATAGTCCGCACTGCTACATGCAATTGAAGATTTTTTCAGCCTATTTTAATAGGATGTCTACGCTAAAACCTGCTGTTTGTTAATTTTACTATTAAATGCCAATTTGATGTAAATATATATAGATGAACTAACATTGCTCGAGTAGTGACATACATGTTATGTTATCTTTTTATAATATGGTAACATCAGAAAATGTCCATGCAGTTGTGTATTCTTGAATACCTTTGTCCTACTTCGAGACAAGACAGGACGAGACTAGCTTCTATCTCGAAAATGTCTTCCCAACGGTCGCAAAAAACGATAGAGAACCACACTCTTGAACAGCTTTTCTCGAATATGGCTTCACGACGTTGGCAAAACTCGATAGAGAAACCAAGTCTTGAGCATCTTTTCTTGAGAACGTCTTCCCAACGGTGGCCAAAAACGATAGAGAGCCATACCCTTGAGCAGATTTTCTCGAAAAGGTCTTCCCAACGGTGGCAAAAAGCGATAGAGAACCAAACTCTTGAGAAGCTTTTCTCGAAAAGGTCAACCCAAGGGTTGCAAAACAAGACAGAGAACCAAACTCTTGAGCTCAAAATCATATCCGCCAGTGATGTCAGCTATATCGATGCTAAAGACAAGATGGACCTGTACGCCGTCGTTTCAATGAAAGACGACTATACTCAAAAGAAACAAGCGGCCAAAACACCCATTGACTACGATGGTGGTCCAAACCCGTCATGGAATCACACCGTTAACTTCTCCGTTAACGAGAAAGCAGCAGTTGACGGTCTTTTGACAATCAACGTCAAGTTATATAGCTATTGGCTCGAAGGAGAGGCTGATCTTTACTTGGGAGAAGTCAGCGTCTCTCTTCAGGAGCTTCTTGCCTCAAATCCGCTTCTACCGTTACCGTTAGCCAATAAAATGATGTTTGTGACTTATCCTATCAAATTCATGGCAAAACCAAACGCAAAGCTGAGCTTCTCATACCGGTTCAAATCGGTTAAGGATATCTGTCCTCCCATACCGGATAATTCGTTATCCTCTACCCAACCTATACATCCAAACCCGGCTCCAACGGGATCATGTCAACTAGTTATATATGCTCCTCAGTCACAAACCACCACGGTCACGAAACTAACCCTAGAGCTCGTGATCAAGTACGCCAAAGACATAGAGAAAGTCACCAACATCCTCGACGAGATGGACGTGTATGCAGTGGCGACCATCCGTGACCGCAAGAAGACAGTTAAACATAGGAGCAGTACGCCTATCGTTTTCTGCGCCTATCAAAATCCAAAGTGGGACCACGCCGTTGAGTTCTCCTTCGACGAGCCATTAGCTCGAGAAGGGAGTTTGACTCTATTCCTTGAATTGATGAGTCACCGACCTTTCTTGGGAGACAAGAAAATAGGAGAAGTTAGCGTCTCGATCCGGGAGCTTTTACATTTGCAACCGCTCTTAACAAACGGTGACAGTAATCACATGATGTTGGTGACCGAGCATGTGTCTGGTTCTTATGGCAAAAAAGGAACGTTGAGCTTTACCTATAGGTTTCTTACAGAACAAGTTACACTTCCCAAGCCTACACAACTAGCAGTCTCGACCACTACATGATACACAATCACATCCATATCAGTCCAATGGATATCAACAACATTCACCACCCGAACTACTACCACAACATCAACAGCAAAACACAAGCACAGGCCAAAACGTAAGGTGCACGACCAGAAGTGTAGCCGCAAGGGGGGCGGTTTTGGGACGAGTAATAGGTGGAGTTTTAATACGTGATATCCGATGAAATAAACCTTATTATGTAGTGAAGATTCATTTATTTGTGTGTGCAAGTTGTTCTGTTTTCTGGTTGGAACTTGAGTTGTGGATTCTTAATTTGATATTTGTGTGTCCTAGCTTGTTTGCTTTCACATGGGAAGTTGTAATACGACTATTCTTTGGGAGTGTTAGATATGTTGTGTTCAACACATTAAGGCCTCATCTTGTACCTTTCACAAATGTCAATTACATGAATATTTTAATAAATAAAACTATTATTTTTTATTTTAAAATATCATTATTATTAGTTTCAGTTTACGTTATTAATTTTATAGTAAATTATATGTGGAAATAAAAAATAAAAAAATAATTTAAAAATAGAATTACTCAAGATTTAATAATATTATTATTTTAAGAAAATTAACATGTTATTAATTTTTATAAATATAATTATATATTGGTGAACTAAAATAATTTTTAACAACTAACTGCGTTTTGTAAATATTCAGATTTGATAAACAAAAATATAATCAATCATAGATAATATATATAATGTCTTTTAAAAGATTTTTTTATTTTCTTTTGAAATAAAATTTTAATAAATAAATACTTACAACATTTTTATTCAACACTTTTAAGCATTATTTTTGATCAAATTTATTGTAAAATAATATAGTAAATATCAAAAGAAAAAAAATGTAATTTTAATTAAATAACTGGAAAGAGAAAATATTTTGAATAATATAACCTGATGATGAAGTGGTCTTATTCAAAACCCAATTATTAAATCTCTTCTATCCCACCTCGCACCCGAAACTCAGTGGTAGAGCGCGTCCCTGATAATTGCGTTGTTGTGCATGGAATGTATTCCTTGGAAGCCTCCGCCCATATCTTCATTCAAGATTGATATCATGATTTTTCCTGGAAAGAAATTGTATTTTTTATTATATAATTAACTTATACCAAATAAATAATTGAATAGTATACTATCAAACATTATAAATCTAAAGGGGTGTATTCAAATAAGAGTTTTAGGTGATTTATATTAAAATGACAAATTCATTGTTATTCAAACATGAATTTTAAAAATTCATTTAAAATTCACTATTATTGAACTTAACATATCATAAAGTATTCTAAAATCTACTATTATAAAAAAATATTTTAAGTTGTAGAGTTTTTAAATTTTCAAGTGTTTTAGAGAGTTTGTGTGGAGTTTTTAGTTAGAAAAATAAAACTTAAATATCATAATCTTATGTGATATTTTAGAGTGGTTTAACAAAAATCAATTCAAACTCTCACATTCATTAAAATAATCTAAAATCTCTTTAAAAATTAAATCACCTTAAATTTTAAATTGAATACATTTAAACGGGAATGACTGATAATGTTCAGTTTTGGATATGGTCAAAATACCATGGTTCTCGCATTCTTTATTCATTCATTCCAATCAATAAAAGAAGAATACTTGCTCACAACCAGCCGTAAAGAAAACAAAATATCATTTGCTGATAAAAGAAAAACTTGTCATTTATTTAGGTTCTTACTGGTTTCCTCGCTACCAGCCGCAAACGCAATTTCTCCGGTTGGTAGCGATTGTTAACGTTTTGCACTAATCACAATAAACACTATAAATCATTTAAAATCGTTCTAAACTTTTCAAAAAATTAAAAGTTGGATCCAGCTAACGATTGCCGATGCACGAGGTTGTGGGAGGATAAATAAAAAAACTTTTAATTTCAAAAATTTATATTAAAAAAAAATATTTAATTAATATCTAATATTATATTTTAATTTTTATTATAATACTTTAAAACAAATATATTTACTATAGAGAAATAGCATAGGATAGCTTTAAATAAGTTTTTGTCATAAATATAGCCTCCAAAGATCAAAAAATCAAAATGTTTTATTGAAAAGGTAAATAAATATTTATACCCATAAGGCTAAATAATATAGAGTTAGGGGTAAAATTTTGAGAGTGAAGTTTAAAATTTAAAAAATAAAAAATAATATTAAAAGTTTTAAAACAAAAATTTTAAAATACTTTCAAAAAATATTTTCAAATTTCAAAAAGAAAATTTGAAAAAATTTGAATTTGAAAACATATAATTCGCAACTACAAAAAATTATTATTAATTTTATTTATATTTATATATCTTGGATATAATCTTCTTTTATTTTTTAATGAAACATTTTGGTCATTTTCTTCTTTTGGGGTTCTTTTTGTGACAAAACTTAAAAATAGTCTATTTGAGAGAATTACTCAGTGCTATAAGACATCAATATATAAATACATATATATATATATATATATATATATATCCCCATTTTTTTAATTATTTAATATTATAATTTTATAATACAATATATATATATATTAATAATATGATTTTCAATATTTTATAATTATATAAAGTGTAAATATTGTTAATTTATTAATAAACAGTTGTTATATTTCGTAGTAAGCTAGTCATAAATATCACGGAAACGCACCAATTTCTAACCTTTGTATCAGTCATATAAATCACTTAGTAACACTTAAAACCGCAATCACTTGTATTTGCAAACTCTCGTGACCGCTGCGGTTACACCATTCATGCCCTTAGTTACATTTGAAGAATCTTATATAGCCTAGAGCAACTCTAATGGTAGTTTTTTCATAGTTATCAACCAAAGTATTAGTGTATATGTATATAAAATTAATATTTAATTATGAATATATTAATATTATGGAAAACCAGTCCAAAATATTTCTTGAGAATTTTGGTTAGATACCCTCAATAAAAGTGTTATTAATATTATATTTAGTTTTATTGAAGCACTTTTCTGCATATCATTCACTGATACAAAAACTACATATTCAGAATATAATATGTTGGTTTAAATATGTATATTGTTCCCCACAAACATGTAACTTGTTTATTCAGTTACAACCATTTTGATGTTTTCAAAAGGTCTGGATGTTGTAATCGTAGTGGTTGCGGATGCAGTTACGGGAGTTTGTGGATGCGGGTAGTTGCAGATTATGTGTTATCAAGGGATATGTATGACTCGTACAACAATTAAAAATTGGTGTGTGTTGTAAGATACTTATGACTAGCTAACTACCAAATGATGCATCGGTTAAATAATAAATTAACAATATTAACACTTTCTATAATTATAAAATTATTAAAATAATATTATTATAATATATATAAAAATAATATTTATAAAATCATAATATTTAATTTTTAAAAGATTCTAGAAAAAAATGTTTTAAAGTTTTATAATATAAATTAAATATTATATAAATATACATATATATTAGTATTTATATTATTTCAATTTAAATTTTTATTTAAATATTGTTACTATTATATTTATATAGTTTTTTTTGAAAAATTATTTATCCTCCCACAACTGCTCGCAACCGCAAATGTTAGATGAAATTACCTTTTGATTTTGAAAGTTTTGGAGCGACATAAAGTGGTTTACAACATTTTTTGTGATTGTTATAAAACGCAAAGAACCACTGCCACCTACAAACACAACATTGCGGGTGGTAAAGCCAAACCATTCAATCTCAAAATAAAGAACTTTATCCGAGAAATGAAAAAAAATATATAATGATCTTAGGATGTATACATACGACTCTAGATCGAAATAGTTTTCATGGCCATGGACTCGATCAATTAACGACAATACAATTCTTTTTCTTTTACTATTTCTGAAAGTGATATTCTTTTTTTTGGTAAATGGCGGATTTTTACACCAGAATTATCATATATTAACAATTATACACTATCTTTCAACTTTCTTCTAACTGCACATATGAAAATTAATCAAAATATTATTCCCAGTTTAACAATCAAAACTCTATTCCACCTAATATTTAAGGTACAAACTAAAATCAACACAAAACAGTTTATAGTCGGTTACAAGGCTTTGAAGTTTTCAGTGTTAAAACTTGTGGGGAAGGAAATCGATTTCAGGTTTAGTTTAACTTTACCAAAGCTTTATTAGAAGGATGGATCGAATTTGTAGTTGGATCTCAGGTTAGACCAAGTTTAATTATAATTATGTTTCAATATTGACTGGTTTGATGTCAGTTTAGGTACTAACCTATTAAAACAAACCGAACTTTCGTATGTGTGTATATGAGTTTCGATGATTACAGGGTAATAGGCTAAGATATTTATAATATGTAGAATTAGGACTAAATTAGAAAATATTGTGCACTTGTTACTATACTATATTTCTAATGCCAAATGGTTCTTTTACCACCCCTTTTTAGTTGTTGGAATTCGGTAGTTGACTTTTGTTCGCAGCTGTGTTCTTAGACTTATCTTTGTACAATTAATAATGTTACATCAGAAAAGGTCGATATACTTTTTGTTTTATAAAAATAATTTTTTTTAGAGTTTTCATACATATTAAACAACATATTAAACAACATATTAAATCACTATAATAAATATATTGATTATGTAATTTTTAATTTTTAATAATTTTTAACTAATAATAACTTAATAAAATTAATTATTTTTTTTGAAATTTGTAATATTTTCATAAAAAATCAAAAAGATTATCTTTATAAAATATTTTTTTATAACATGTATTATAATGAATCCGGAGGGATTATTTGTCAAGAGAAAAACTTTGATGAGATATGTAAAAGTCTTTATCTACTCCACATTTTCCAAGACAAGACTCGACAATGTCTTCCTTAGAGCTGCAGAAAGCTAGAGCCAAGAAAGACAAGAACCTAACTCTTGAACTCAAAATCATATCAGCAACTGACGTCAGCCATACCCATATCGATGACAATATCGACGTATACGCCATCGTTTCAATCTACAACGACCACATCGAAAAGAAACAAGCGGCCAAAACACCCATTGACTACGACGGTGGTTCCAACCCGACATGGAATCACACGATCAAGTTTTCCGTCGACGAGAAAGAAGCCTGCGAAGGTCTTTGGACCGTTAAAGTCAAGTTATTAAGGGCATGAGCATTGAGGGTTCATAAGGAGGTTCACACAGTTTTCTAGATGAACAGTGATGAATTTCTCTCTCCAAAAGTTCATCCCGGTGAACCCCAAGAAGGAAAAGTTCGCCACGTGTCGGAAAGTGATTGATTCAATTAATTTTTTTTTTTTTTAAATCTGACAAAAAAAAAAAATAATAAAAATATTACAAAGATGAACTCCAAGAGGGGTTCATTGATGCTCATGCTCTAAGCTTCTGTCTCGACGGAGAGAATGATCTTTATCTGGGAGAAGTCAACGTTTCGGTTCAAGAGCTTCTTGCATCAAATCCACTTCCACCGTTTAATAACGGTAACGGCAACAAAATGAAGTCTATGACCTGCCCTATCAAGGTCTTAGGGGAAGTACCAAAGCAATGCTGAGCCTCTCCTACAGGTTTAATGATATGTATCCCTTAGCACAAGTTTCCTTGTCTTATAAGCCACCATCACCGGTTGATCATAAGTATCCTTCGGCCCCGGATTACTCATTATTATTTAACCAACCGGTTTACGCAGACCCGGATCCACCAAGACCCGCAGACCTGGATCCACCAGGACCGGGTCTGCGAGTCATGCATTCACCTCAAAATCAGTCACCAATGACGAAACTAACCCTTGAGATTCTGATCAAATGCGCTAGGGACATTAAAGATGTCAACACTTTCTCGGCTATGGATGTATACGCTACTGTTTTGATCCTTGTGGACAAGACAATACAACATGGGATCAATACTCCTGTTGCCTTCTCAGCCTACACAAACCCAACATGGAATCATCAAGCAATGTTTTTTCCCATTGACGTGCAATTAGCTCAACAGGGCCGTTTAAACCTCGTGGTGAAGTTGATCAGCGTGCGGCCGTCCCTTGGAGATAAAGAGATCGGAAGAGTCAAAGTCTCGATGCATGAGCTTTTAGGTTTAAATCCGCCGTCTCCGTCAACTAACGGTGATGCTAACGTGATGAAGTTAGTTACACACGAAGTCACGGGAACATATGGGAGTCGAGGATATTTAAGTTTCTCATATAGGTTTCTTGTGGCACAACCAACATTATCTAGCCCCTCCGCTCCTCCATCCAAGCCATTTGTTACATATTTACCCGTGACACATCAGTCGAATGAATCATCTGGCATGGTTGATGGAGAACCTAGTAATTATCACGTGCCCCCTCCTCCAAGAGACCAAGCTGAGCCAAGCCACGGTCAACGACCAATTAGTATGCCATTGCCACCACGATATCAGTCACAACCACAGCCACGAATGCAATCTGAACGACCGGTAGGGAAGCCGCAAGGAAGGAGTCTGGCAGCGTTAGGAGTAGGGGCTGCGGTTTTGGGAAGAGCAATGGGTGGATCGTTAATGACTGAACTGATAGGGACCGATGAAGTGAACATGCATCACGGTGAGGACTTTGGTACTATATATTCGGAGTCCATGTATTGAACTTAAAATGACGTTTCTGCAAATTTTAAGTTAATTTCGTTTTTAATGTTTAAATTAACTTTTGATAGTTAATAATGTGTTGTGTCCAATTTATGTTGGTTATTTCGTAATATGTTGTTATTCTGTGTGATTATATGCTAAGAAAATTATGTTTTAATGTAAAAATAAACGTTCAGATTTAAAGATTACATATCTAAATTTTACTTCTATATCATAAAAATCTATGAAACTTATAAAAATATTTAAGTGTCTTATCCTCACAAGCCAAACATAAGTAAAAAATGTTGATGTTTATTCATCAAATATATTTATTTTAAAGAGCTAATTAGTTCTAAATTTCAAAACAATTGCTTAACATGTCTATATTTATACTATTATTTAAAAAATGATTTTGCGTATTGGTCATATTCTCCATGATTTTAGACTAACTCATTATTTTAATAATTTTATTGAGTCTCTTATTTTTATTAATAATAAATAAATGTATATTAACAAATTCTAGCAGTGGAATGTTTATATTGTAATTAGTTTAGTAATATTAAAAGTTTTCAATATTCTATCCTGAGCAATACATACATTAGCTTTCAGAATAATTTCTTCTAGGGACATGTATTTTTGAAGAGAAATTAGTTTTTTTGGTTATTATTAGAAATATATTGATTTAATTAGAAATTATTACAAAATTAAAGTTACGATGTTGAAATCTTAAAATACATGACGTTTAATTTTATATTGTGCTATTTTGTGACATGATTGCATGATGCTCATTTGTATTTTAATATTGAGTATTAGGTCTGGGTATACAAAACAAATATCAGCTTTCTTTAAATCTAATGATGCATCGTTTGTTGTATGTTTTGATTGATTTGTTTGTGTACGGGATTATAATTTTTTTTTCTTTGTCAGCGTTTCTAAAATTTAAATTGTTGATAATATATAGTATTTATTTCTTATTGTTATTTTAGGTGTTGTGACTGTTTCTAATACTTTCGGCGCTATTGAAATTCTTTTCAATCCACAACTACAATAAACGGTTGATTTTAAACGTAACTAATACAAGTATCAGTTTGCACAGATAAATTTGGTAAAATTTTCAACAAGCAAAGGGTTAAGGAAACCCTAGAAAAAGATTCACATTTTATTCCTGAAAGGCAAGATAAACAAAAAACACTAACTAGTAATTGTAGTTTCCTCTGCCACGACGACTTTGTTTACTTCTTTTACTAATTTTTGTCCATTCTATATCTTGAATTTTTTTTATTAGTTTTTATTGCCATTCTTCCTTAGTTAAAGAATAACTGCAAGACTCTCTTACCACGTTAAAACTAGTATTATTTCAAGTGGAATCTCCGGTTATGTAATTTTGATGATTAAGGGCGAGAGAGGATTGAAAATTAATTAGTAGCTTAGTTTCAGAAGTAGGAGAGTCTTCAAAAATGATAGGTTGCGATGGAATGTCATCCCTTGTAAGTGACTGAACTAGCGCAACTTTTGTGGCTGCTAACATAGATAAATATTATCAATTTGTGAATAAAGAGTAGAGTGTACCTCATGCAAATGTGTGGACGGATTAGCAATTGCAACCTCAGAAAGTATAAACAGACTGAATTGCTGCAACTTTTGTGGCTGCTAACATAGATAAAATGTTATCAATTTGTGAACAAACAGTAGAGTGTACCTCATGTGAATATGTGGACGGATTAACAATTGCAACATCAGAAAATGAAGTGACTGAAAACTATTTAGAAGTCCCATGTGCAGGCTCAGCCTAGTAAACAATTGCTGCCTAAAGCAAAAAAAGTTATCTTAGGCCATCATTATCCCTAGAACCTCCGTTGGGGGTTCTTAAATTTTTTTTTTTGCTTTTTTGCTGTTTAAAAAAAAAAAAAAAAAATTAAAAAACGAATCAATCGCGGGCCGTTACGTGTCAGTGGGGCCTGCAAACAGTGTAAGAAACTCTCTAAAACCGGTTCTTATTTAGTAGTTTTTAGAAGCGGTTCTTGCACTGTTCATGGACCCCACTGACGCGAACAGTGCAAGAAACCCTCCTAAGAAACCCTCCTAGACTTGAACCTTGTACTTTATATATAAGGAAATGGTGCACAACCACTAGACTATATACAATTTTTTCCAACCTATATGCCTATAAATTATTATTTTAGTTTGGCACTTAAAGCCATATCTTCACGTGGGGAGGTGCACATATCAAATATTACTATAATTTTCAACATTTGAGATTTATTTTGTACTTCATGGATATTTGATTTTCTAATTTTCTTTGCTTCAAAAAATAAGGATATTCAGTTTTCTAGATATTCGGGAAATCAATGATATATGCGAATATTTACGGATATTTACGAATATCTCATCTAATTTTTTCAATACAAGTAAATCTAAAAAATAGAAAAATTTCTTTTTTAAAATATCTTTTACACAATATAATAAAATTAAAATTAATGAAATTATATGTTTCATAATTTTTTAAAATTAAAAACAACTTTTAAGAAAAACTGTAGTTTTCTATGAATATTTTATATTATTTTTTAATTTAATAACTTTATTTAATTAAAAATAAATTAATGAAATTATATTTTAAAATAATAAACACATGAGATTATAAATTCAAAACTATAAATATACATCTATTTGCATAATAGACAGAGCGTAGCAGGTATTCGTCTCTAATTTTTTTAATATTTGAGATTTTCTTTGTTTTTAACAATATTGATTTTTAGTATTTTTTTGCTTTGAAAAATTACGGATATCCATTTTTTGATTCGAATCGAAACGAATAACGAGTCGAATTAAATATAACAGAAAATATTAGTTTTGGAATTTCTGGATATTCTCTATTAGTTCTGTATTTTTCATTACTTTTCACAGTTTCAATGTTTTCTGAGTTATGTAGCTGCAGTTTATAAAATAAATTTATAAGAATAAAAAACTAAATTTTAGTTTCAGTCTAATATTTAAGAAAATTAGATTAAGATGCAATCCTTTCATTTGTTATAGAGAGTAACTTTTCACTGTTTTATAAAAATAAAATTGAAGAATATATACTCTTTTGGTACTTAATTTCTGAAGCCATATTTATTGTATTTATGCATCAAAATGACCACTGTAGCAAATACCATAAGTTGCATAAGTAAGCAGAATCATTTTGCGGAAAAGTCTTGTAAAAAACGGGTATTACTATTAATCAATCGGTCTAGCTGTGAGACTAGAGATTAATGGATTAAAATATTAATTATCATGATTTAAAAAGCAATGAATGTAATTAAGCATATAATGAACTCAAATCTCTTAAAATAATCCAACACATAATGTGTATGAGATCTAGGATATTATTGGTGCCTAATATTTGATAATAATTGAAAAAATGCTAAAACATTACATTAGCTCCTTTTGTAAATCTAAAAAACATACTTAACTACAACAATCTTTGCAAACTACTTGACATTCACAAAGACGCATGTTTTTGGGTTCAGGAGTGCAACGGCAGTTCTTAGGCATCTCACTTGCACTTCGTGCACCCAAGAAGTCAAGGAAACAAGTGGAGCTTGGAGTTCCTCTGTCTGTGCATGATCCAGTGAACATTTGTTTTGAACGACAGTAAACTGGTTCTGGTGTTGGTACAAAGCTTGGTTCTTCTGCATTGTTTTTACAGGTCAGAGAAATGAAATTAGAGAATCTTTTTAACCCAAACAGTTTCTTTCGGTGAGCAAAATTGTGCATGTAAGTATGATATATAGATACGTATTAATAATTTATTACCTTGTGAAAAGTGGGCTTCGATAAGAGAGAAAAGGGTAAAAGAAACCAAAAGGACTGCAGCAACCTTCATCATTTTTTTTTTCGGATGTAGCTGGTTGATTCTTGACTGTGTGTTCTTGTTTGGGCTGTATATTGATATATATAGCAGTTGCGCAGCTTCTTGCGCAATATATTTTGGAAATACAAATGAACTCGCTTTACAGCATTTATTAGTCCTATGTCAATTTAGTTAATTATTGAAAGTTTCACGGGAATTCCTCTATATATGGTATAACATTTATTTATAATATATTTTGTTGCCATATAGTGCGATACAAATTTAATCATATACTTATAATTTACCATATTCTCTTTATTTAGGCTATCTACATCAGCCTAATCATATATTCTAAATGGATCTCACAAAAAATTCATCACATCAACTCATTCCCTATTTTACCTGTTTTTTAAAAATCAAATAAATCTCAAAACTATGAAATCCAGTTATATGTTCCAAATATCCAGATTATAAACATGACAGCAAATCTATCCTACATTTCAATTGGGCTATAATATAAAAGTGGCCCAAATGCTGATAAATCAATAGGCGTTCCAAATGCGGTTGCAACTCCTGATCAGAACAACTATCCTTTGCGTTCAAAATGTGACCCAGATTTTAACGACATATTGTATATATATATTAAAAAAAAATTATGGCCAAAACCTTATCATGTATTTCTTATTTTCCGTTTAGAGCAGACTTTTGAGAGACTTGTAAGCTTTGAGAGAAGATTTTATACTTTACCCTAGAAAAGATTTGAACCCCATTTTCAATTTCTCTATCTAGTATAACTCATTTTTCATCTTATTTTTGCGTTTATTGTTTCCAAGTGTAAGTAGTTCTATAGGTGGGATTTAGGATTTGAAGGGAAATCAAGAGAATGAATGTTTGTGATAGCATAATCTAGGAATTTCATTAGCTACCTAGTTCATGAATTTAGGTTGTTCCACGCCTGAGAATGTTCGATGAAATAACTGAAAGAACTCAGAGGAGAAAAGTAACATAACCAATAAGAGTTGATGTTAAGAAAATTTGTGAATTTATCAAAAATTGTTCATCAATGCACGTTTATCTTTCCAAGTTCAGCGAGAGTTATTTTATTAGGTTGTTAAGCATAGTGATTGGAACCACGAAAGTCAAAAAAATATAAACTTTGTTTTGAGTTCTAGAATGGTGTTTAGCTGATTTCCTGATAAATTGTTTGCATTCATGATATAATCTTCGACGATTCTCTTATTGCCCAACATATTCAGAATTTTACATTGTTGATTTACTTTCGTTCTTTATTTCAATTTCATCCAAAAAAATCTCAGTCTCTTCTAACTTCATCTAAACTTAAGAATTGAAGTGTGTATTTGGTTTATGTGGATTCGATCCCAATCTCTACTACCGTGAATTGCTATGCACTTGCAGTATTGAAATTAAGGTATTTAACACCAAGCGTAACTTATTATGGATAATTAATATATTCTTACTAATGGTCGTATTTTAGTGTGACTGTGTAAGACTTTTGTTTATGTTATAGGGATATTTGGAATTGCTCTTTCTCCAAAACGATTATCCATATTAGTGTATATACTGGAGACATTGAATATATTTGCATGTGATGGTATAGCTGCTAGAGCCCACGCTTAAAGTGCTGGTGAACATTCGAAGATGGCATGAGCTACATACT
This sequence comes from Moricandia moricandioides, assembly GCA_905132885.1. Lineage (NCBI taxonomy): Eukaryota > Viridiplantae > Streptophyta > Magnoliopsida > Brassicales > Brassicaceae > Moricandia > Moricandia moricandioides. The sequence continues at coordinate 52,669 of CAJHQQ010000336.1, read as the reverse complement.
CATCCCCACATTTCGGACATATATTATCACATCGCATATGACGATGATTCAAATTCCTTTTAATTGCTACATGTCATATGATTAAATTCAAATATAAGATGACGAATATTTGAGCGGCATTTTAATTCCGAGAAAATGCATGGAGCTACTGGTTTTGTGTAGATAACATGTTCTTTAATCTTGAGTATATGTCTTGCAATCCAATATCATGACATAACAGTATACATAGCACTCTTGGTAAAACTCTAACAATAAGTGTCGTAATGTAAGGATCGGCTTATGACCAAACTTCTAATCAAATGTATATCTTCTTGTGCTACAAAGTTCTCAAGCATTGCTATGTTCCATTCCTTCGAGTCTTCACTAATAAAATCACTCACTGTTATTCGGGGATGAACTACCAGAACATTTGGCTTGGCCGGCCTTGCAAGTGCAGTCGAAATCCAAGGATCCTCCCATATTCTTACGTCATAACCCGAATAGACCTTCTGCCGAATCCCTAATAACAATGGAGGCTTTGCAGCAGATAAGCTAGTCCATACATATGAAAGGGTATCTATTCCATCAGCTCGCAATGGCGAACTAAGTCTATAGTACTTGCCGCACAAAACCCGAGCCACAAGAGAGTCTGAAAATTGTACAAAGTTCTACTATTGTTTTGTCAATAATGCTAAATTAAACTCATGAATCATCCTGAAGTCAATTACTCCATCTTGTCTTGATAAACATAGCTTCTCTCATTTTGTCTAGTGGATCTCTCTCTTTGGGGGACTCGAGCTCCACTAAAAACGTGCAATGGAACTTGTAAGGTTTCACAGATCTCTAAGGAGAGTAAAAAGCTAGACATGACATAGGTCGGAAGAGCAAATAAAATAGATTTACTTAGCACTTCTTATCCTCCATTTGATAACCATCTTTATGTCCAGCCATTTACTCTATTTTGTAATTTATCTATAAGAAAGACAAAAAACTTTCATTTAGATCTTCTAATATCCTCTAGCATACCTAAGTAGGAACTCATTCCACGCTCATTATGGGTTCCAAGAGTATCTTTTATTGTTTGTCTTACATTGCCTTGAACTCTCTTACCAAAGAATAAGGATAATTTATCAAAGTTAATACATTGACTTTATGTTTTTCCATATTTCTTTACTACCTTCATAATTTCTTCACATTCTTGGGATTCCACCTTGCAAAAGAAAAAACTATTATCAACAAAAAGAAGATGAGATATCGAAGAGAGGAGCTAGCGCGTCAAACACGTATCCATCTTCTCTTGATTCTCTACATAATTAATAAGGTTAACAAACATTTATGTACGTATAATAGAATAAATATGAAAAGAAACAAATAATCTCCTTGGTGTAAACATCTCTCAGGAATAAATGGTCACTACAACGTTGAATATATTATTCAATGCATGCATTATACATTTCTTAAAACCAATGCATACAATAGTATTTTATGGATCCTTGTATATATAAACATATGTAGATATAAACATGGGAAAGAAGTCCAACACTAGCTGGTTTTATTATTAAATATATCATTTCAAAACTTAGTTAGATTGACAAACCATTCATACAATAAATACATGTATAAGCTTTTTATCACTCTTTAATTAGCTTAAATATATTAATATTATTATTACTTATTATCAAAACTACGTTCTGACGTAATTATCTGTTTACATATAATCAAAGCCATAACGCCCCAACACGCTTAAGCATCGGAACGAGAGAGCGATTGAGATGAAGACTCATGACTTGATTGGCTCCACCTACGAGCTGACCTCCTATGAACACCACTGGCACGGTGGGGCTGCAGCCGAGCTGAGCCAATGCTTGCTCTATCTCCTTCCCTCTGTTGATCTCGTCTAGCTCATAGATCGTCGGGTTCACACCAAAGTCTAGGAAGAGAGTCTTGATTGTGTGAGACATGCAGCACGAGTTCTTGCTAAAGATCACTACCGACTTCTCGGAGATCATCTTCTGTAGCTTCTCCATTAGTATTATAATGTGCAAGTGTGTTCCTAAAGCGGTTTTTAAATGATGAAAAGTGGTGCCTTTTGATCAAAATGCTAGATTAGGGATGAAAATGGCAAAGCAAGTAAAGAGATTGTGATATATTTGGGAGAAGATGAGAAGTGATATTGATTTTATGTTTTTTTGATGTAGTGAATGTTCTATAAGGGTCCATTATATATATAGTTTTCTTAGGTACGTAAGCTTTCATATTACGTATTAAGTTTAATAGAGCCATCTTTCCTAAGAGAATCAACTTTAACCGTCCTGTCTCTTGCAGCTAGAGAATATAGAAGTGTGTCTATCAAATAAGTTGGTAAACGTACAGATAACAAAATCTCTTGGATTAGATATGAGGAATTTTTGATCCGGACGACCCATGCCATATCTTGATAGTACTCCTTCCACATAAATAAAAAATTCTAGCTCAGGGCACATATATTTATCACATAAATACATTTTTTTCTCCTCTCATAAGATAATTTAGTTAATGTTGAAGTTGCATTTGTTTGTATAGGGATCCTTTAATTTTCCCAAATATATTCTTGTGTTGGTAATGTTTTTATATCATATATTAAACAGATTTAATTTAGCTTAGGGATACAATTTTAGGGACGTTTAGTTGAGTTTTGTTTGTCAACTGATTGAGAAGACATTAAAAGAGATTTATTTTGGTTAAAATAATTTAACATTAGAAAAAAAGAAATATGTCAAAATTTGTTTAAATAAAGTCACTTATATAGCTCCGGCCAATCAAGATTTTTTAAAGTATTATAGAACTTATAATCTATAGCAGTTAAATATTACATCTAAATGAAAAAAAAATCCATTTATTTAAGTCGTTGTGGAAACAGTGATGTAATCAATGGCGGAGCGATTACTGTGACTTGGTAACAAAAAAGAAATATGTAAAAATCAAAACGAAATCCCACTAAAACGAGAAAAAGCCGAGTCTACCTTTTGATATTTAATCATAAACTTAGTTCGACATTAAAGCAATGTATACTGGTTTAAGTGTAACTTGTTATATTTTAACTAGAATTAATTCAAAAAGAATATACCAAACCGATTTATATTAGTGTAATATTGCATCACTGACTATTTTCTTACATTTAAAACCAAACAAAACTCGGACTTGAGACTCATACTTTAAGTCAATATGACAAAAGCTGCATCTCCATACTTTGTGAAGACTCGAGATCGTATGGTATATCTCCAGATTGATCTTTTTTTTTTTGCTGTGTGAGATGGTTTACGTGGCCTCTTTATTTACAGTCAAAACAACTTTATTCTCACGAAATTTTGGGAATAACACTAAAGTATGTATGATTCTTGACATCGCAAAGATTCGATCTCGTCCACGAGGATAAGGCTCAAAGGAACAAAAACAAAGTAGCTCAACTGTGATATGAAGAGTCATATACTACGTAAACTTCAAGGTGATCATAGCCCGTACTTACATGTCTTACGTAAAAACACATACTATATCGTATCGTATCCAATTCTACAACTACGACATACCATATGTCCATCTTATATTATTATACCCCTATCATTTTCAAAATATTGAATTAAAAGTATAATTTCAAAATTAACAAAAGTCGTATTTTCAAGTTTTAATTTAGAATCTCAGTCAATTGTTGGATGCAAAACATCAATTTGTGTTCGAATTTGAAGTGCTGGAGTAGCCTGTCTTGATTCCGACATATCCCAACAAAACTGAATTTTGCTTCAAAATTTTCTGATTTTGGCTGTAAAAAGATCGATCAAAAAGAAACTTCTCAGTGAAAACTGTTAGTAATAGCACATTTTCAACGGATTTCCACAGTGTTTGTCCGTCAAATTAGCCTACTTCTTGTAGTGAAAATTGCATATATTTCTCATATTCACTAACGTAAGACTCATGGTTCTTTAATACAAGATATAAAAATTCTATAACTAAGAGTTCTATATAAAGATATAGGGTCGACGAGGTATTTTCCCACGAGAACTATCATATAGCATCAGTTCCCCACCAAACTATGACCTAGTGTCAGATCTCCATGATTTGAAAGTTATAAACTTATTTCTCCACAAATTAATAATTTCGAATGTATTTCTCCCCAAATCGATATTTCGAAACTTAATTACCCATAGACCATGGTTTTGATTGGTTTATTCTTAACCAAATAATTTAAACCGGCTAAACCAATCCCAAATTCATTTTAAACAACTTTTATTTAAGAATATTTTTTTCTTTTTGTTGAAATTTTAAAATACAGATTTGTTTAATTTCAAGTAAGTTTTAGGTTTATATTTTTGTGTTTTCTGAAATTTAAAAGAAAAAAAATTACATCAAGATTTCATTTTTATAAAGTTTAATAAAATCACAATGAACAAATAAGCTTGTTAAATTTGTATTTTTTTGTTTGAAATTTGAAATAAAAAAAAAATCAATTTTTGATAAGAATATATGTCAAAATTCAAAAAAACATAGATTTTGACATATATTTTTATCAAAATTTATTTTTTGCTTTCAAATACAAAAAAGATACAATAATTTAATAGTTTATTTGTTCACTGTGATTTTATTAAATTTTGTAAACATAAAATCTTGATGTAATTTTTATTTTAAATTTTTAAAATACAAAAAGAAATTAGGAAAGCTTTTTTGAATTTAAAAAATCTATGTTTTGAAATTTCAACAAGAAGAGAAACAATATTCTTTAATAAAAATTGTTTAAAATGAGTTTTGGTTTGGTTTAGCCGGTTTAAACTATTTGGTTAATAATAAACCAATTAAAACTATGGTCTATGGGTAATTAAGTTTCGAAGTATCGGTTCAGGGAGAAATACATTCAAAATTGTTAATTCGTGGAGAAATAAATTTAAAACTTTCAAGCCGTGTAGATTTGACACTAGGTCATAGTTTGATGGGGATCTGATGCTATATGATAGTTCTCGTGGGGAAATAGCTCGTCGACCCAAAGATATACGCAAAAATTATCACAAAAGTACATACAAGACTCTTACGTTTAGACAGCAAATTTATCGGTTAGGTTTCATATTGACAAATTCTCTTTAATACTCTCAAATTGGAAGAGTTAGATTTTGAAATGTTAAACTTGCCACAAATGGACCATAATATTCGTGAAATATCTGCCTACAGTAAGTGCTTTCAATACATGACTTATTATCCGTACGTGCAATTCCAAGCTAATTGTTATCTGTTACGTACGCTTACGAGAAAAACAAGTTTCCATTATATGAAGAACCGATTGGCTAAAATAAAATCTAATCAAATTGCACCACTTCAAAACAACACAGTTTTCAATTGTAACATATTATATGCATTAAGGGGTTGGGGCTTACATACCTAAGTAGTAAATATATTGTTCAGTCATATATATTTGTATTTCTTTTATAAACGGGGAGGTGTCTGGACCTTCCGCCTAAATAATCTTCCGTCCGGTAGCAGTTGCTAAAACGGATACATAGCGTAAATCCTCCCTCCTAAAGGCTATATATTTGTACTTAGTCGCAATCGATTTTCCTATATGCATGCATGTATTTACAAAAATAAAATGTACTTACATATATAAATGGATACGGAAAATCCAACACTAATTGATTTTATATTTTAAATATAGCCGCACATTACAAAATATGTACCAACATAAATCACTATGTATGCTTTAGAAACATAGACAACATTCATACATACATTTCATCATCCATTGATTGGTTCCATTAATTACCAAACTATGTCTTACGTACGTATCGCTTATATTTATTTAATCAAAGCCACAATGCTCCAACGCGCTTTAGCATCGGAACTAGAGAACTATTGAGATGAAGACTCATGACTTGATTGGCTCCACCAACAAGTTCACCGCCTATGAACACCACGGGCACGGTAGGGCTGCAACCGAGCTGAGCCAATGCTTGCTCTATCTCTCGTCCTCTGTTGATCTCGTCCAGCTCATAGATCGTCGGGTTCACACCAAAGTCTAGAAAGAGAGTTTTGATTGTGTGAGACATGCAACAAGAGTTCTTGCTAAAGATCACTACCGACTTCTCGGAGATCATCTTTTGTAGCTTTTCCATTGGTGTAAAAATGTGAATCAAAAATTGAAAATTGAGCTTGCAGTAGAGAAATTGGGAATGTTTTGATCAAAGTGTATGATACGGGATGAATATAGGAATTCTAGAGGAATTTAGAAAAAGTTTGCGATATCTTTGTGTGAAGATGAGAAGTGAATTTAGTTTCTGCTTGATGTTTTGAAGGGTCTATAAGGGTCCTTATATATAACTTTCAAAACTACGTAAATCATCCTATTATGGGGTTTGTAGCCGTTTTTAATAAAGCTTTTTTTTTGGAAAAGGGGCTTTTTAATAATAATAAAGTTTACGGACAAAAAACACATTTTAAATAATGAAATTAAGATAGTAGGAGAATCTGAGAATTTGAGGCTAAGATCGGTCCGCACCTCCTACACTCTTTGCCTCTTACAGCTGACGAATAAAACTTTCAACTAATTCGATAAAAATGTACAGGAAAAAAAATCTCTATTAGATGCGAGGAATATATATATTTTAACTTATGCAAGGAATATTTTATATAGACAACTATGCCATATCTTTATAGTACGGCCAGTCGACCACATATTTTCATTATCAAAGGAGATACAGTTTATCACATTACGTAAAGTTGATACAGTTTATCAAAGGAGATACAGTATTCATAGTTTGAATACTCTGAAAATTAGAAAGTTTGTGTACCCACTCGATCTTAATCTGTATAAGCCAGCTGATAGCAGTTTTTGTTCTATCAAGAATAAAACTTTACTACAACACCGGATAACCAGGGCCATTTTAGTAGTAAGAGTTGAATCAACAAAGAACAAAGACTAACACACTAGAAATGAAAGTACTTAAACCTAAGCCAAAAAGAGAATAAATCAAGATTTTAATATGAATTGCAATCAAAATTAATAAATAAACTAACAATCACCTAAACAAAACAAGTAAAAACAAGTTGCAAGAGATAACAAGATCACAAATTCAAGTAACCAAACAAGTAATTGAGAAATGAGACTAAAACTTGATCAAACGATAAAAATCATGTTCTTAGATATACGATATTGATCTAGGTGATTAAATGGTAATCAAACATTCAAATGTTAATCCTTTAACCACTGTATTCATCTAAATCATCAATTTCCATTAGCCTAACATACAAAGGTTTGTCAAATTTATTTTCGAAGATTCCTTTGAGTGGCAAGTATATCTCACGCGCTCTCCCTCTTTTCCCTCTACATCGAAATCACCGTTCCACTTAGGTTAGTGTCTCTGATGCTTTGAAGAATGATTATGTTATGTCAACAATAATAGACACATACCAAAAGTGGAAGAGATTGTAACCGCAAAAACCCACCGGTTAAACATCTGAATTTCTAAACCTAATCCCGCCTAAACCACATTTCTTCTTTGTCTCTATCACTTAGTGTCTTCCTTCATCTCGGATTCCCTACGAAGAACCCAATCCAAAATATGACATTCAAGAAGGTAAATTTGACTTTCGGCTTTTCGTTTAGGATTCTGAAGATCTACTTGGTTCACTTCAAGCCTGGTATGTACATTAGATACTTCATCTTCTCTGTTCTAAAGACACATCTTCAACTTGGGACACCTCTGATACTGGAAAGTCTTATGTTGTCTCTTGATCTTATCAATGCTGGTATGATTCTTCGTTGTCTTTTCGCAGTTCTATTCGCACAAAAAATTAACTTCCATTATTTATGTATAGATTGATAAGATTTTTAATTATGATGCTAGTGCAGAGAAAGAATAATGTGTGAAGATGGTTATCTCTTTGCACTTCTAACATGACTTGTTTCCTCTCTTTACTCTCTTATGTATACACAGATCACAGACATAAGTATTTTCACAAAGATGAAAAATACATAGAAAATGCTTTTAATGTGTTCGACGAAAAGCTCTATAGAAACATCCATGTCGTCGAAATAGTGTCCATGAAACCATTTCAAAACTTTTTTGTTCATTAAATGTTGTCAATGGTATTTTTTCCACGACATCTTATTCGCCAAGATCATGTTCACTGATAGGGCATTCACAACATATATCCACCAAATGCACATCCACCGAAAAAATCATTCACAAAGTTTCTACCAAATCCACATCCACAAAATATATGTCTGCTACAACTATGTCCATATACAGTTTTATATTTTGTCATAACAAGTGGTATATATATTTTGTCTATCTAGTTGGTGTCTATATAAATTATTAATTTCTCTATCTTGTTTTATTTCCAAAATGTTTGATGTTGTAAGATGTTAAAAAGTGGTTTATTGTGTTATGCATTAACATAATGAAAAATTTATTGTTTGATTCATAAGCTTTGTGAAACATGATGAATTTCATTGTTTGATTATAAAACTCACTTTGTTCACAACTTTGCCATCAACAAATCATCTATCTATACCTAACCCGGCTTTAACATATTTGTCCACCATTTTTCTATCCACGACTCTACCGTCGGTAACTCATCTGTTCATAACTTCTTCATCCACGAGTCTTTCGACCACTTAACATATATTCATGCATAATTTCTCCACATAACTTTATGTATTAATTACTAAAACATATGAAAATATATAAATAAAAAGTTACAATTGATTATAACAAACATATTTTCCATGTATATTTAAATTTGAAATATAAGAAAATAAAGACATGGGGTGGACAAAAATAGTAAAAAAAAAAAATTAGTACAACATATATTATTTAAAGGTGAATTTATTTTTTGATTGTGGATGTAATGGTCTAGATTAAATCTTATTAAACAATAAACAACCTTCTTCATCTAACTATTAACAATATGTTTTTTTTTTATTTGTAGTTAGTTTCTTATTACGTCTGAACTATTTGTCAACATACATATTTTCAAGAGCAAGACATTTTCGTCTCACTTTGCCCAAACAAATGAGGAAAGTGCTCCTCAAATATAAAGTGACATATATTGTAAAGTGAAGTAAAAAATGTGATTGGGTATAATGCACTTATGATTTTCATCATAGAGTGTTTTACATTTTAAGTCACATTTTTCTTTTTATTTTCATTGAGAGTCACATTTGGAAGCATGAGCACATTTTGTAGAATCGATGTGGATTCAAGATCATTTTACCCTTGGGCAAGTACCTAAAAATGTTTTTTTTCTCTTGTTCATGATTATCTTTATCTTTTTTATGAAATATTATATTTTATTAATTTTATTTTATTTTAAAACAGTTTTTTATTTCCCAAAAAAAATTGTTTGCCTTTATTTACATTTTAATGTATAAGTATATAGATCTGTGGAGTGAGTGTTTATTTCGATAACTCTTTTGCATAGTATCGATTGTGGATATATATGGATATTAAGAGTCTTTTGAAATGTTTTGGATTAATTTTAAAAGTTAATGTACTTTTCTATTTTCACTATAAAACAGCATATCAGATGGACAAATAGAAAATTCAAAAATAAATAAACATTAAACATATATGGTTATAAAAATTTCGTAGAATCTTTTTATGAGAGAGTTGTGTATGGAAGAGTTACATACATCAGATTTGTGGATGGACAAGTTGTGGGTGCCCAAGTTGTTGATGGACAAGTTATGGACACACATATTTGTCACACACATTTTTCGAACATCTTATATGCGTTTTTTTTATTCTTATATACTTTTAGATTTTCATAAATTAACTTACCAATTCTCTTTACAATAATATGTATGTTAATATATCAATTTAAAAGGATTGTAAATGCTGATAGAAGATGTGGGGAAAATGGCTTGTGGTGGGAGAAGCGACGAAGCTAAAGCCAATACAATGGCTTGCGGTGGGAGAAGTGGTTTACGGTGGAAGAGAAGATTGATTTATGGTGAAAATAGAGTACACTGAATTTTTCACCCAATATGAAAAAATTTCGACCCTTACTTATCGAATAGACAAAAAAATTATTTTAATTTATAATCAAAAACTAATTAAAAAATTATTTGGTTTTGAATAGATGTTTAGAGTCTATTGACCAAAGAGAGTGACGAGAAAGGAAATATAGTTACTAGTTAATTTATGATTAAAGGGTAAGATATATATATAAAAAAATTGATCAAACCAACTAGTATTAAACTTAGAAGAGTTTAAGCTCCGTAAAAGAAGAACACAACAAAGCTACAAAGAGCCCAATGGAATATGAAACAGATAAAATCTAAGATAAAATGAAAATACAAATCACAACAAGTAAACATTAGAAATTGCATCACAACGGTTTCATGAGTTCTTGAACGATTGCATCTCGTGTAACTCTGAGAGTCACAACCAATGCACTAAAGGAAGGGAAGAGTGTTAGCCGGGAGGAGAATCTTTGCAATATCAGCCACACATGTTGGGAAATATTGGGAAAAGAGACTGCTCCAAACAAGAGCCAAGCGGACAATCAATACCCGCCATAACCATATTCACCAAGCCACAAATCACAATGATTGTCTATTTCAACGTAACTGTCACCAAGAAAAGAAACAAACAGACGCTGCACCACAAACCAGGTTGAATACAATAATAGGACTGCATACTCCAGTAGAGAGTTGCATCAACGCAACATAAAAACCACTAAGAGGAAAAAAAATATAATCAAAGGACACTGAGTCCATCAGATCTAGGACTTGAGTATCTTGTGGAGAAGAGCTGAAGAAAGTAACGAGGATTTGAAAAACAACGAGTCTTGCGGAGGCTTCTGGTGGGTCCTGAGGTTCTGGTGGCTTGACGGGAGGAGTTTCAGTCAGAAGGTGCTAGTTCGGTGGCGGATCTGAAGGAGGCCTGGGCTGTGAAGGAGGAGGAATAGCTGTCACCATCATCTTCAAGGAGGAGGAGCAGTGGTGCATCAAGCCAAGGAACGACGGCGGCGGCGGATCTGGAGGGGGCCGGAGACACGACAGAGGAGTAGTCACCATTATGGCCATGGAGAGGAGCAGGGCTGTTTCAGAGAGAGGAGGAAAGAGCGGCGTGGTTGGAGCAAGAGAGATCCATCGGTAAGATAGATAATTAACAACATAAAATGATGTAGCAAGTAAAATGTGTCTTAGTGTAATTACAAATTTAAAATGTGCTTTAAAGTGTAAGAAAAGCGGGTTGCGTTATAAACTGCCTACAAGTGCTAACCGCATCCGATTTTTGGGTTGGGGTATAAATTGCCTATCATCCGATTTTTCTGAACTATATGCATGCATGTATATGTGAATATAAACATGGAAAGTGAGAAATCAAACAATAGCTGATTTTATTATAAGATATAACCACACATTACAAAATAGGTATCCTGATTTATCTATCTTTTAAAAACTTAGAAAGACAAGACAAACAATATTGATACATTCATATTGCTAACGTCAGTTTTTGACTAGTTCTAGTACATTATTAATTATCAAAGTACGTTTTTACGTCCCGTTTATATTTATATCAAGCCCCAACGCGTTTAAGCATTGGAACGAGAGAACCATTGAGATGAAGACTCATCACTTGATTGGCTCCACCAACGAGCTGCCCTCCTATGAACACCACGGGAACGGTTGGGCTGCAGCCAAGCTGAGCCAGTGCCTTCTCTATCTCTTTTCCTCTGCTGATCTCGTCCAGCTCATAGATCGTCGGGTTCACGCCAAAGTCTAAGAAGAGAGTCTTGATTGTGTGAGACATGCAGCAAGAGTTATTGCTAAAGATAACAACAGGCTTTCCAGTAATCATCTTCTGTAGCTTCTCCATTGGTGTTTTAATGTGAAAGAGTTTTGGAAAGTGACTCGCAAAGGATCAAACTGAGTGCGTCTTGATGAGATGAGAGATGTACTAGAGATGAAAATGGGAAAGTTGGAGAAATTATAGAGTTTGATGTCTATGGGTGAAGATGAGAAGTGACTTTGATGAGTTTCCGTGTTTGATGTACTGAAGGGTCTATAAGTGTCCTTTATATAAGGTACGTAAAGCTGTCATATTATGTGTTTGATGCAGCACTTTTTCTAGAGAATTCACTTTATCCCAAAATCAAGCATATTAAATAAAAAGCACATTTTAAATAAATGAATATTAAAATAGTGGGAGTATAGTTTACAGCGAAAGAATAAACTATCAGTTCATTCGGTAAAACGTACAGAAAATAAAATGTGAGGAATATTTGCTACGGACGAATCAAGTCATGTCTTAATAGTACGGCCATATATTTTCATCGTCAATATATTATCAGATTAAGTAAAGTTAATTAACTTTAGCAAAAAAAAGTAAAGTTAATTAATGAGATGCTGCATGCATAGTGCATAACTTTCATTTTCCTGTTATTTTTAAATTTAAAAAGTTCGGACCCATTGGATGTTAAATAACTTAAGGCATGTAATGTTATTTGTATAATCCAGAAAAAATAATTTGAATTCGAATATGTGTCGTTTCTTTTACGCTTTACAAATTTTTGTGCCTTTTGATCCTCATGTCTTATCAATTCATAAATAAACTATGGTAATGCTAATTTCTTATAACCAGGCTCTTGTGAGCCAAAACGAGATCTACATGTAACATAGTTTCAAAACCTTAATTAAAGCTTACCCTTTGTCATATACACATGTTCATGATAAACTTAGAGCTCTTCTTCGTGAAGACTCGAGATCGTAGGATATCTCCAGAATAATCTTTTAACTTTGTTGTGTTGAGGATTACGTGGCCTCGTAACCAACCATCAAAACATTTTATTATCACGAAGTTTTCATCATACATCGATACTGGAATAAAAGTAAGTTTTGTTAGATTCTTGACGTCGCTATATTCGATCTTTATTCCATGACGATAAGCCCCAAGCGGAACCACATTGTTTTTGTGTGTGTTTGGTAGTTCTTCAGGATCGAATGTGGCCCAACGTTATACGAAGAGTCGTATTCATATATTACCAAATTACAATGTAATCGTATTTACAGCCCCGTACGTGTCTTACGTACGTACAACAATCAACAGTACATATCGATTCTTATTCCATAACCTCGTGATGATTTTTATTGCTAGGTATATGTTTCATAATAAAGAGACTGTTTGTTAAATATCACAAAGGGAGCTGACAGCAAACTCTCCCCATGCCAAATAGAATAGAAACAAGGAAGAGCCTAATTATATAAGGAAGTAGGAGTTGGACTTAGTCATAGTCATAGGTGACCCAGATTTGCATAAGATCACCATATTTTTTGTGAGAATTACATTTTGAATTAGTTGATTAATTACCTTGAAAATAGCTTGTGGGGCGGAGGAGAAGGTGTCATGAAGTATATTATTTCGCTCAGTCCATGTTTGGTAGATATTGCCATGATCTAAGCGTTTGTATTGTCCTTGGAATGTCTTGTCCTTGCATGCTACACCCTCGTGATCATATACCATCCTATCACATTTTTGTGTATTTCTCAAAATGTAATTAAGGCTATGTTCATTTTTTGTATTTGATGCACCATCTAAATGTAGCATATACAACATCTGAATGATACATCCAAACATTGTTCTTTTCATAGTTGGAATTTTCATCGAGATACAACATCTAGATGTTCAGCTTCCATTTTTTATTTACTAATAGCATTTGAATACTATTAGATAAAAAGACAAAACCCGATTATGATGGAAAATCTGATTTTGCTATTTTGACAAAAAAAGCTCTAATTTTGTCATTTTGACTAATTTTGCAATTGTGAAAGGAAAACATGATTTTTCCATTTAGAAGAAGATTCCAGTTTTGCAATTTTGACACCATTCTTTTTTGCAGGTTTGGAGGAAAATCTTGATTATGTATTTATAGCAAAAAAGTCAACTTTACGCTTAGATTATGAAAACACAATTTGGTGGGAAATTGCGATTTTACGGTTTTGACGAGACTCGACTTTACAGTTGTATAAGAAAAATTAGTTTCACAGTTTTGACAAAAAACTCAATTTTACAGGTTTGAAGGGAAATCTTTTGCGAATTAGGTGATAAAATCCAATTTTCTGTTTTTTTGCGAAAACATGATTTTGCGATTTTTGTGCGAAAACATGATTTTGCGGTTTTGCGGAAAACCCCTATCTTACATTTTTGGCGGGAAAACATGATTAAGCGATTTGGCAAAAACTCGATTTTGTGATTTTGACAGAAAACTCGATTGCGATCTTGACGGGATAATGTAATTTTACATTTTTGGCGAGAAAAAAATGGTTTTAAGGTTATTGCGACTTAACGTTTTGGTAGGAAAATGTGATTTTATAGTTTTGGTGGAAACATGATTTTGTAAATTTTGGCGGGCAAACTTATTACGGTTTTAGCAGAAAAAAATAATTTTACGGTTTTGGCAGAAAACTCAATTCACGGTTTTGGCAGAAAATTATATTTTATGTTTTAAAATGGTTATATAATAACTAAAATAGCTGATTTAATGAATTTGTATATTTGTATCAAAAGGTATTTAAATCTTTTGAATTTTGATATATAAATATTGCATCTAAAATCTAGATTTTTTTTGCATTTCAACTATCCAGATATTGTAGAAATTATAGATTTTGCATCGACATACATCTCTAGATGTAGATGCAATAGTGCCCAAACTAACAGTATCTATATATTTTCATTCAGATGCAGCGTCTGGATACAAAAACGAACATGGTCTACGTAAAGAAACTACTTATAAAGTAATTTAGAAAAAAAAACTAGTGAAAAGGTAAAATTACAACATGTTTAAGATTAACACAAGAAAATGGGGAATCAAAATCTTTGTTTAGTAAAGAAATTATCCAAACGTGATTATAAAAAAAAACATTTTTTATTGCTGGCTTGAATGAAATGGATACAAATAACTCTTCTGTTGAAATTTTAGTAAAACCTAGTGGTTGTCGCACTTCGCGCAGAGTGTTCTCTATTTTAGAACGTATAGTATTTTGTGTAATTTAATTATGTACGTAGATCATATATTGTTTTATATATATATATATAGGTTTGTTTTTTTTTAATTAACTTGGGATATCTTAAGCCTATGGAAAGATTCAGACTAATCTATAAGAGGAAGTGTAGCCTACATATCGACTCTCTCTCTGAATATTCAAATGGATCGTAAGCAATTGGCTAATAGCGGTGTGACCATATATGGAATTAGTAATTTTGCACTAGTGATAAATTGATCACTGGCATAGACCAATAATACAACTCTTGGTCTAGTGGAAGCCATTAGACAACAACCCTGATGTAGTTGGGTTTGGTTTTATGGCCTAAAATATTGTACTATGTGGGGATTGTTGATATGTTGGATGTAGCATACATAATACTTTGAATGCTGTTATCTTAAATGTGCGAAGGATGTGAGACGAAAGTTAATTATGATGAACAGTGGTGGATCGGAAAATGTTTTTTCGAAGTCATAAATTGAACCAATTATTTAAATTAATTATATATTTCTAAAATTAAAGCATATTGTAAGTTATTTTATATATTTGAGGTCTTAAAATATTTTCTTATTTAAAATAAAAATTATTAGCTTTGAATGGTAACTTGTAAATAACAATTAACACAAATGTTCAATTTGAGTTTAGAAACCCACATAAATTTTCAAAAGCCAATAACTAAGTTGCATTTCTACAAAAAGTTGACAAACTGAATTAAATTTTTTCCAGCCAAAAAAAGTCATTTCGATCCAAACAAAAAGGTAAAAAATATATTGGGATTTTGATCGGTAAAAAGTTAACATTGAGTGCAAATCAAATTCAGGTTTAGAGAAATCCGAAGAAGGAATTTAACCAACTGAGCTATGTTGGTTCATTACGCATAGCCTACAAAACATATTTATATTATTTGAACAGCATTAGCTGACACCCATGACCCATATTCTCTACGTGGTTCTGCCTCTGATTATGAAATTATGTATTGTAGGTTAGGTTGGCTATAGCAGCGTGAGATAACTATGTTGCTGTTGGGCTTTTAATTTTTCCGCATTTGTTAAGTTGATGGGTTCCCAGTTGCTGGGTTGTTTTTCTATGAATTGCGTATGTTTTGGTTCAGTCCATTCGTGACACAAGACTTGAATATTATCTGTCCACGTTCTTTTTTGTTTCTGATGGTACTAAGATGTTGTCAGCATGTAATTGCAATGTTGTTTGTATACATTAATTGTGTGATGAGGCTTGTTTTGGGTAGATTTTTCTTGCATATGTTTGCAAGTCTGTTGCTTCTTACGCTTTAAACTACACACGGTTAGATTGACATATTGTTGTAAATTGTTGAACTAAATTTGGGCGGAAAAATGATTTGACATATTAGGAAAGATAGAGCACATCTACAACTTCTTTTCATGTGTAATATCTCATTTTGGACTATTTATTAAAAGTTTTCACATTTAATTTATCTATCAAATTTAATCTATACTATTAAAATAGAAGTCACAACTTCTTTTCATGTATAATATCTCATTTTGGACTATTTATTAAAAGTTTTCACATTTAATTTATCTATCAATTTTAATAACATAAACACATTAATCTACGATCGTTAACCAAAAATCTTGAAAATGTATTGTTTCCTACAATTATGGTTCAAGACTACGTGTTTTCAACTTTAAATAAATACTAGATTTTGATCCGCGCTTTAAAAGCGCGGGATTTATTTTCTTGTAAAATTCTAAAAAATTTGTTAATTTTAAAATTATGTGTTTTTATATAAGATAGTATGATAAATTTAAAATTTGTTGATTGTTTACGTTTGAAGAATAATCATCGGGGCAAATCTCTCAAATAGCCTCTTTTGAAGTTTTTGTCACAAAAATTGACATTGAAAGAAAAAATGACCAAAATAGACTTTTTTTATTTTGAAAATTTTAATATTTTTTAATTTTTTAATTTTTAAACCTCAATTTCAAAACCCCCACCCCATAACTCTAAACCCTAAGTTTAGATTAGTTAACCCAAATGTATAAATATATATTTACATCCTTTAATAAAGTCTATTTTGGTCATTTTTCTCTTTTAGTGATATTTTTGGGACAAAAACTTTTTAAGGTCTATTTTGGTCTTTATCTCTAATCCATAGATGTTATATATTCTATAAAAAGTTTTAAATTTATATTTATAGAGATTAGTTTTAAGAAAATATTATTTTAGAAAATATCGTACTGATTTTAATATTATTCTAGATTATTATATTTACAATTATAATACCAAAGATATTTCTCATTTCATATTTTAATATTATTTATTTCACATTTTTATTTAAATTATATTTTTCTATTTTTTAAGTACGTAGATGCATATCTTTTTTCCAACCATAGAAAAAACAAAACTATAAAAATTTGAAAAATGAAACTTTAATTATAATTTTGTTATTCCTTAAAATCTATACTAATATTTGCAAATTAACTTTTTAGCTTCTAAGCTCTCACGTTAAAAGTTAGAGTGATACCCATAATGAAGCTATATATAATTTATTATAATTAAAAACAAATTTTATATTAATAGTAGATTATGTGCTGTAATAGATATTTGATTATTAATATGATAAAATTTGCAAAATAAAAATATTATATATAATTATTATATATTATTTTTTATCTGGAAATAATATTTTACATTATATAAAATTAAAATATAAAATATAAAATAATTTATAATTAAATATTAATCAATCAAAAAAAATTCTATAAAGTATTTTCAAAAATATTTCTAATATGTGAGTGCTTTTAAATTTTTAACACAATAATAAACATATGCATGTTGACAAAAAAAAAATATATATTTGATGAAAATTTTATCATATATAAATATTTTGATGTTGGATTTAAACCTTTTTGAAAACATATATAATAATTTATTATACTGTTTTTTGAATTAATAAGACATAATCTAATAATTATTCGTAAGAATATTAAGTCTATATGTGCGGGCAAAATACCTAGTTAGGAAAATATGTTATAAAAAAAGAGACATCACTTAATTTTTATTACAAAAATAAGTGATATTTGTTTAAATTATTATTACCGGGCGAAATTAATTATATGTAACTGATTAACCGAAAATAAATTTTAATAGTTAATTAACATTTATTGTTTTGTTTTGATTTGTAAAGAAAATTGTTTGGCATTAAAAACAAATATATTTGTTACCATAAATATAGTGATATCTCCTTTATTTTCTCACACACAAGCTAACATTCATTTATCACATAAAACTCCACTCTCACACCCGTGTAAAGTTATAATATAGGAGTTAGATGAGACTTGTGATTGGTCGAGAGAGTTAATCATAAAAAATATTGATTCCAATTGGTTGACTAAATTATAATATATATTAAGCAACAAATATTTCATATTCCAGCAGGATATGAGAGATTTAATTATTAGTATGTTAGACTTGTTTTACTTTTGGAATATCCCTTAAATAAAGGAGATAATATAATATTTACATTAAGTGTGTTTAATTTTTGATCAAAATTAATTTAAAAATTCTAAATAAGGGAATGACATTCCCTTGTAAATAACTACAAAATGGAAGGGCAAAATTATAGTGGGATCCTGCTTTAATAGTATAGATACTCAACCTTAATTATTTTCCATAAATCAAGATATTCCTAAAATCATGATCTATGATTAATTATGTTGACATCTATACAAAATATTCCTAAAACAACATATTCAATCAATACTATTAAAAAAAAGCAATATTTATATACTTGCAAGTAGTTTATGTTGAACTATTAAATTTATTCAATTTTCTATTTATTCTCCTACAACTAACTTAGTTATTATTAAATATATATTTTATCTAACTAATTATTTTAATATTTTCAAAATAAGATATCTAAAAAGATATTCTTAAATATCTTTTCCTAAAATTAGATTTTAGTAATATCTTTGAATATCAATACTATTAAAACAGAAGCACTACTTTGGACCATACTTAATCCTAGGTAGAATTTTTTTAAATACATTAAGTTATATCAACTCGCCACCAAACATTAGGCTAAAAGATTATTTTCTTAGATTTCGTATTATCTATAAAAGATACGGTATAATTTTTTTTTACTTTATTTATTAACCTTCAATTAAATCAATCCGCAAATATAGTAAGTTGTTAAAATTGATAATATATTTTATAACCAGTAAATATATATAAGATTTCGTGATATTTGCCACTACAACAAGTAAATATATATAAGATTTCGTATAATCAATTCGAAAATCGATATAGTAACCATTAAGATTCTCCTATATTTGATGGACACAATTTAACATATTCTATCTTACGTTATAAATACACAGACAACCTAAGTTACTTCGAAAATCAACCACACACAAATCCGTCGTTTCTTTGTTATTCTACAATAGGCTCAACTGATGCAATTGTATCTCTTACTAAGGTGAGACCATGGAAAAACACATGATCTGTTCAAGTAAAAGTTATGCATGCTTGGAAGCAATATACTCCCCAAACCGGTGAAACTCTTGAGTTGGTGTTATGTGATGAAGAGGTTAAGAATTTTTTTTTGATTGTTTCATATATTAATAGTTTACTTCCAATTCTTATCGATTTGTTTGTTTATAATTCTTTTTATTTGATTTCAGGGTGTAAAGATTCTTAGAAATTTAAATTGAATATATAAAAATCACCTGATTTATAGTTCAGCCGTGGGTCCGAATCTGATATGAAAACACTGAATATATATATTTAACATAGATATGTATATCAAAATTAAAAAAAATATCAACTAACATTTTTATCAAAAAACAAACCCGCGCTTTGTCAAAATCTAGTCTTTTATTTAAATTGTAAATATACATTTCTATTTACTTTTAAATAATAAAAGTCATAATTAATATTAACTATAATTAGAAACAAAGAATAATTCATTTTTCATTTATATAATAAGAAATAAAATTTCTACAATATTTATATATATATATATATATAATTTATATTCATAATTAAATTACTACACCAGTTAATAAATATAAAGTAATTTAATTCATTTATCAACTATTTTATAAATTATAGAATAAGAGAGTAAAATATATTCATTAACTTACAACATATCTCAACTTATTAAAACAATATCAAAGTATGATATCTAAGCCAATAAATAATTTTATAAGTTAATATACATATTTAAATTAAAATATTTAAAATATTTTAATATCTTTATCAAGTATGGGACGAGTAAAATCATAATATTTAGTCTGTCTAATAATTCTTACAAATAAATAAATATTTTTTTTACAATTATAAAAAATCTTAAAATTTTTTTATTAGAAATTAAAGTTCTTAAATATAAATAAAATTGATACTTGGCAGGTTATATAAATTAATTATCTTATTTTCATAAAACTATCTTCATGTAAATTTAAATTTTATTATATATACTTTAGAAAAAGAAATTTTTATAAAAAACGATACATATGTATAAGATTTATAATTTTCAGTAAATAATTTTTTGAATAAAAATACATCTCGCGCTTTAAAGTGCGGGTAAAAATCTAATAATAAACATTATTATTAGATATATGTTGAAAATATATAAGAAATGGAAAATTAATAAATATTAAAATGTCTAATATGAATAATGAAATTAAATTAAAATTTTAAATAAACCAAAAACAAAACATCAAAAAATTCTAATAACATGTGAACAATAAAAGTAAACTAAATAAATAAATAAGCAATTGTATTTATTTTAAACTTAAATCACTAAATTGTAATAACTGAATCCTTGATTCTCAAATCTATTTCTATTTTAGTATACATCCTCTCAAATATTGATCAATTACAGCAAAATGATAAATTAGTTTGACTAAAAATTTGTATGGCTAGCTTTGTAAAATTAAAGCATCACATTCATAATATATCCATCATTCATCTAAACATTCATAAATTATAAACTTTAAATATGTAAATTTAAGTCAAATTGTATTACATAATGGGTCATCCATAGTTCAACCGGTAGTCGGATCCTAGGTTTTAGCGGTTTTTAGCGGGTTTTATAAAAAAATTAAATAACGATTTTTTTTAAAAACAAACAAACATGATTACATATAGAGTTATCAGTTTTGTCAATTTAACCGCTGATCCGGATCGTGTTTCAGAACACTGAATATAACGATTCATGTGTAACATTTAAATGTAGATATATAAACAAAAATAAAATTTTATATCATATAAATTTAATTTGTTTCAAAAATTTCGCGCTTTGAAAGCGCGGATCAAAATCTAGTCTATACTATTAAAATTGAGTTGATGACTTTTTTTTAAGTGTGATTTTTTTTAAGTTAGACATTCTCTTAGAAATGGATAAATGTATTTTTTAAGATTAATAATATAAAATATATGTAACTATCTTAATCATAATATCTTTTGGTATCTTTTCAATTTAAATTTATATATATATATATATATATATATATATTTAAATTTCTAACAAATTTCCTGAAAAAAATATTTTAACAATATTTCAATTTTCAAATTGAGATAAAGACCAAAATAGAACTAAAAAAAATTATCCCAAAAATAGCACTCAAAGAGAAAAATGACCAAAATAGACTTTATTAAAGGATGTAAATATATATTTATACCCTTGGGTTAACTAATCTAAACTTAAGGGTTAGAGTTATGGGGTGGGGGTTTGGAGTTGAGGTTTACAAATTAAAAATTTTCAAAAAATATTAAAATTTTCAAAATAAAAAATGTCTATTTTGGTCTTTTTTTCTCTCTCAATGTCTATTTTTGTGACAAAAAGTTCAAAAATGGCTATTTGAGAGATTTGCCCTTTAAAATTTTATGTAAATATTTCCACTAATTTTGTAACTATAATAAAATATTATTTTACATTAATATATATATATATATATATATATATATATATATATATATATATATATATATATATATATATATATTCAATTATCGTTTATTCAATGAAAATAAAATTCTATTTTATTTTATTTATTTTATTATAATAATATATCACATTAAAATTATTATACTGAATTGAATATTATAAAATTATATTAAATTGATATATTAAGATAAGTTGCTAAAAATAACATAAGTTAAGTATCACTTTGCAAAAATACCTTCAATAAAAATATATCAATATTTAGGTTTAAAATTTAGTGATTATTGTTTAGAGTTTAGTGTTGAATGGATGAGGTTGAGTTTCTAAATATTTTATAAATATTTAGAAAAAATAATTTAGTCTATTTTCATCATAATTTTAAGGTATTTTGCAAATTGTCATTCATTAAAAGTAGATTTGCAAAGTGGTATCGAACTTGTAGTAGAATTGCAATTTTTCTTATATTAATATATTATTCTTAATATATATATTTATGTTAAAAATATAATATATTAGTTAACGGGTTAACACAGTATACTATATTAGTATATATGTAAAAAAAATATTTTAAACTTTTATATATACAAGAATATTTAATCTAGTATAAATAAACATAAATAATGATAAACTATAATCTAGAATTTTGACATGCGGGTAAAAAACATAATTTTTATTTGAAAATATGTTATTTTATACATATATTGATTCGTTTAATAATCAAATGCAAATCTAATAAGACAAACATATAATAAAAATGGAGAAATACGTGTAATGGTTTAAAACAAGTGATTAACTACGACATATAATCTATAAAATTATTGTATTCGAAATATTTATATAAAATGAAAATATGATTAATTTAAAAATATATGTCATTAATAATGTAAAATAAATATCTATAAATATATAAATGAAAATAAACATCCGCGCAATAATTAGTTTTTAAAGTGAGAGTACCTAAAAGTAGCGGGTTAGACATGACTAATGACCCTCGGCATAGTCAATTTAAACATTGGCCTACGGACCTGAACTTGAAAAATTTTATATTGGAAAAGGCTCCCAAATTTGTTAAAAAATAATATTAATAAGCCTTACGAAATTGTTGTATGATACCACTTCGATCGAAAGATCGATTTCGTTTTTTCGCTTTGACGATTCTCTCTTCCGCATAGTCGGAATCTCCCTTCGCTAGGTGACTTTTGAAGTGGTTAATAAATTTCGATCTTCTTTCGATCGGTTCTTATGTGTTTTAGCCTCTTTTGTTTGTGGTTGATCTTCTTCCTCTTCAAAGATATGCGCTTAATCTTTTTTGCAAGAGTTAATCCTCACTCTCTGTTATGAAGCCAATCCTTAGGCTTAAGTAAAGTGTCTTTGCAGGAAAGAAACGGTGTTGTTGGATTTGATAATAGATGACTATTGACTGTAAAGGAGATTTAGCAGAGCCGGCATCTTTTTCTATGGAAGGTGGTCCAGCATAAGTTATTATCGTCGAAGATCGAGTCATTGATAGCAAGCAAAGGATGGAGTGGAGGATGAAGTTCAAAGGCGTGGACAATTTGCAAGAAGGCTTCAGTGAACACCATGTTTGTTGAGTAGCAGAAGATTGAGGAAGGTTCAGAGTTTCCCGACGGTGAAGAACGCGGCGGCTGAGAGTGCTGTCCCGCATGAAGGACACGTGGCTCTAATCTATCTTTTACGCGGCACATGGAAAGACACTAATGATAAACCGACCTTCACGTTTCAAGCTATTGAGCTTTTAAAATATTACTAAGGTTCGTGTTCGCGGTACGCGCGGATTATACTTATAAATTATTAATATAAAATAGTGTTGTGATCAAAATAACTTACAGAATGTTTTAAAAAACAAATGGATTGACAATGGTTTTTGGTTATCCATTCTTTTAGTTTAGTTGATAAATCTGTGCTGGATGATGTCGAAATGTTCAGTATTGCAATCATGTAAATTTAGTTTATTCATTTTTACATATTTTTAATGCCAATTATGATGCTGATAAAACATCGCTGAAGGGAGATGAGCAAGTTCATGGACAAAAAAACTCTTCTTAACCAACCTGGGAAGACAGCAGCGAAGCCATCAACTGTCTCAGTCAACTGTTCAACGGGAACAGAAGCTAGGCTTTCGTCTTTGTGATTACCAAGTATAGAAGCTGATGCTGATGGATACATGTTGGATCCCATACCGAGCCTACGTCGAATCTATTTGGCAATAGAAAGTTGATCACCTATAAAAAAACCAATACACACAAAAAAAAAAAACAATACATCATAAGATTGAAGCTAAAGATAGAAATAAATACACATATATTTACAGTGATTATCAAGAAAACAATTATGAATACTAAAACTCCCAGAGCCCCCGCTGGTTTGAAGTTGCCACTATGTACTAAATGAGATCAAATTCATAAGTTACATAATAGAGTATCCACTACCAAATTTCAGTCAGATGAGGACACATATGAGCCTCCAACGATCTTTTAAAGTTGCTACAACACAACAGTTTTCTGCATTTCTATACATCCAAATGATTTTGGATCAACTTACAAAAGTATTGTAAGCATTCAGCTGCACGTATCTTTAATATAAAGCAGAGGACTATCCTAGAATAATAAAACACAAGGAGAAGGAAAATCCTAGAAAAAAGTAGCTTACTTAAAGAGAGAAAGATAATGGGATGCATCTCAGTGGTGTTGTGAAGCAGCCATGGAGTTGATAGGTGGAATTGGCAGGTCTTAGTAGCAACATCTTGCCCGCTTGGCTTTCTTCTTCCCATCACTGTCATTAGCTTTTGTGCAGTTCCATCACCAGCAGACCCTGGCTGTACCTTGGGCAAAGGCACATGATTCATAAAATCGGAAGTCAAAGCTCTTAGTTAGATTGATTGACCGTTGCGTAATATTCTCCAAGTCAATGAGCTGCTGTTTTAGTGTTGCAGGAATTTGGATCTTCATTAGCTTCTCTGCAGATATGGTATCCTTCAATAGATCAAAAAAGCATAAAAAGCAATTATTGATTTCAGAAAACCTGATCAGAAAGTGTACCACAACAAAATACACAATGAGAATCAACCACATGCCTATGTTTTTATCTTTAGATGAGATGTGAAACCTTGCATCGCAATGTGATGTCGGAAAAGAAACTTGTGAGTGGTTAAGGAGATTTCTGTATAATCCCATGAATTAAAATTAAGAAAGAAACAACCATACCGGAACTTTCTGGAGATATGAGACGATTTCATGGCCATAGCTTCATTTTGTTGTATGGAGATAATAGATCGTTGTTTAGTGAAAACTTTGATGTAGGCTTTATATGAGCGGAGAAAGAAAGGGAGGTGAAAAACTTTGATGAAGGATAACATCTCTTATTAATAGATATGTTTTAAGAACAAAATTGAATGGATGTGAGTAACAGAAACGATGATCGTGAAGTTGAAAAGACGGAGACGACAGTGTTTGGCATGATGGGCCATGACTTTTTAATATATGAGGTCACGTGAATTGGTTTGCTAAAAACTGTCTCGAGTAACAAAGGAATGACATGGCGATTTGGAAACTTTTGATAGGTTGATTTTTCTAGCTGACGTGGATAGGCTGAGAGTTGAAGATATTGGCCTTTTAGTATTGTAAGATTATGTTTATTGGGCCTCGTTGTATTGTTTAATCCTCTTAGGCCCTAAAACGTAGTTATTTATTTAGTTCTTCAAAACCATGAAAATTTAAAATTTGATATATAGGAATCAAACTGCGCATTTTGTTTACTTCTTATAAGTACATAACCAACATAACTACTTAATTATTTTTGCTTAAAATTACTTCCTAATAATAATATAACTAGATTTTAAGATGCGCTAAAGCGCGGATGATTTTTTGATGAAAATTTATATAATCATTTTTTTATTTGAAGTAAACTTGGGCATAAAATATATAGCCTTAAGTTCAAACCAAACCCAAACCAAAAAAATCTTATTCGTACATATCTAGTCCAAAATGTCATGAATACCAGAATGGGTCTTGTAGGGTGATACAAAAGATATATGAACTCAAAGTGTTATTAGCTGAACCTGAATGGATAACCCAAAATCTGAAAAGCCCGAAAAAATCCAAAAAACCGGTCTCAATGTCTAAATAATCAAAAATATAAATATGTACTTCAAATATTTAATTCTATATTTTTTGAAATGATATCTAAAAATAAGTATTAAGTTTTAAATAAGTAATTTAAATATTCAATTTTATATAAATAATTAATTACTTCTTATATTTTGCTTTTAAATTTTGGATTTAACTTTGAATATATCTAAATCGAACTAATATAACCCAAATATGAATGATACATGGTTACTTTATGAATTTTAGGATGTGGTACAAATTGGAACCAACACCAATACATTATATTTGAATCCGATCCGTTTTTACAAATTTACTAGGATGAAACCTAGGATATGATATAAATTAGAACTAAAATTCAAAATATCTAACATGTATTCCAAGGCCAAAGCCTAACTTAAAATGTGTTTTATATTTTTCAGTTAGTTTTATTTTTTGATAAATATTTTACATGTTTGTTGAAATAATCAATAGTTATATGTTTCATTATATCATTAAATATTCATAGTAACTTATTAGTATTTATTTTTTTCATATATATATATATATATATATCTAATTTTAATACTCTACCTATAAGAGATATTATGTATTTTGTGAAAGTTTTGAAGAATTTATTTCTTGCATTTGGTTAAACTACAATTTTTTTATTTATACGGATTTGTAGGTATATATAATTCTTTTTTATATTATTAAATAAAATATAATTTAATACTTATTCATATTTAGTGTTAATATAAATTGAATTGATTGTTTTTTTAAAAACAATAGATTAGTTATGTAGTTCCTTAATTTTAGGCCAGTGTATAATTAATAATAATTAAGTTAGGTAAAAAATAATAATAGGAAAATAGTTAAATGCAATGGTTTAACCTAGATTATTTGTAAGTAGATAAAAAATATGACTTTATTTTAATAGATTAAATTTTTAAGGTCCTAAGCCTATGCTTGATTGGTTTGTATTCAAGCACGATCCCGTCTGTGCTAACAAGTGAGGTTGTTATAATTTTGTGATTGTGTCCCAATAATTGAGTTCACTGAAAGTAGTGTTGAAAGTTTGTGGGCTAACATCATATTGTGAGTTCTTTCTTTAGGATGTAGCGATTGAAAAAGGCCCAAAGAATGTTTGGAGTCGATAACCATTAAGTTGTAGCACATAAGATTGACCAAGGATTATTTAAAAAAGATGTTGACATGGCATCATAAAAAGAGGGCACGACTTTTGTGACATCACCATAATGGAGGATTGTACTACTTTGTTAGTATAAATAGATGTTTTGTTGTGAGCTCTAGATTAGGGGTGGACACGAATCAAATATTATCATAATTTTTAGTACTTACGATTTCCTCTGTATTTCATTAATATCTGATTTTTCGATTTACTTTCTTCGAAAAAATTTGGAAATTTGGGTTTCTAAATATTTAAAAAATTAACGGATATTTACAAATATTTATGGATATTTATGGATATTTCATCCACTTTATTTAATACAAGTAAATCTGAAAAACTATAAAATTTTATTTTTATAAAATATATTTTACATAATATAAAATTTAAATTAAAAAACTAATGAAACTATATGTTATAAATTTTTAAAATTAATAAAAGTTTCTTATAAAACAATTTTTTAAAAGAAAAATTGTTGTTTTCTACAAAGATTTTATATTCTTTTCTTAATTTAATATTTTTATATGTAAAGTTTTTAAAAAATAATAATATGTTAAGAGAATATACATGTGAGATTATAAATTTAAAAATATATATTTAATTATAGATATATATCTATTTGCATAATGAACAGAGCGTATATCCATCTCTAATTTTTTTAATATTTGTTATTTGATTCGTTTAAACGGATATTGAGTTTTAGTATTTGTTTTGTTTGGAAAACTTACGGATATTTGATTTTTCGAATCAAATCGTGATAATTAACGAATTGAATCAAATTTAACAGATAAAATGTCCAACCCTACTCTCGATTATAGTCATGTATATATATCAAATACTTCACTCCAACGTTCTTTAATATAAATGACATTTTTCATAAAATATCTTATTCAGTTAGTGATGAATTTTTTTTCTATCGATCGTCAAGGTTTATCAAAATTTGAATTATAATCAAAAGCATCCCTAAGTAAAAAAGAGTTGGTGACCCATTGTTGCCTTGATCAGTCAGTCTATATATATATGGTATTTTATTTTGTGTATTGATCGTTCTTCACAAATCTTTCATGTTATTAATTCAAAGCCAATAACCTTTTGGTTTGAGCTTTATTCTTTTATACTCCCTTTGTTTCAAATTGATGTATGTTTTAGAATTTTCACACTAATTAAGAAGACATATAATATTTAAATTTCTAATGCATAATTTTCCGTAGTTAACTATTTCCCATAATTTTCAACCAATGAAATTTTAATAAACACATTGAAATTTGTAATTTACCATTAATTAACGTATAGAAAATGTAAAAAAAAAATATTTTTTTGAAACAATTTTTTTTTTTAAAACATAGATTTTTTTGTAACAGATGAAGTATTTTACTGGCTTGGAAGAGTCGTTTACCCTGAACTAGTGACAAATGATTTTGAGTGGAATGGCTGGATTATCTTGAGAAGTCCATACAACGATCTTCTTGTTTTCCTTCAAGGGCCCGATAATTTTTCCCTTATTAGCTCTTCAGCATAGCTTTGATGTTGACACATTTTTGGTCTGGAAGATCGCCTCATATATTGTGATTGGGTTCACCTCATCACGGACTGGAAGATCCTTTATAACAAAAACGTGATTATATAAGCCTACCATGCTGAAATATCTTAGCTTAGTTTTCATCTTTGAGATGTCACATAAAAAACTTAGAGATCTTCTAGCTCCCCAAAAATGCTCTTACTCCTTTTGGTTGTGATAATTTGGTATAGAAAAGGCACTCTCTTCATAGCGTAAATCCATGAGTTCCAAGGATTGCATATAAAAAAAATTGGTTTATTTTCTTCTCCCGTTCCAACGATCGGTGCGTAAATTTTTCAAAGCTCGAAATCATTGTTTACTGACCATGCAATCACCAAAAGATTTTTTTCCCGTACTTTGGTTTCACTCACACGGTATCGCGAATAACTTCCGGATAGGTCACCTATCCTTCTACTAATCCAGCATAATCACGCTTAACCCTAGAGTTCTAAACGGATGTGTGACGGAAAGATAAGTGCACTTTGATAATATATGTAACCAAATCAATTCTCTTAAATCTTTCACATATACCAAAAATCAGGCTGTTAGAGTATCATTGAATGAAAACGTAAATGTGAATACAAGCAAGCGAATCTAATTTTTTGGGAAACATAGTAAACTGTTTATTACATTTAAAAGTTCAAATATGTTTAAATGAAGCAAACTAAATTCTTTGAATTTTGAATTTTTTAGATATAATAAATAAAGAAACAACATATTTGATTTTTTGGCGGTTCTGGTACTTGTAACACATATTGAAGTTGTTCGATATATATGCTATCTTCATGCTGACTCAACTTGTTTTACCGGATTTTCCTACACAATTCGCCAAATAATTGCAAATATTGTAAGGGATTTCTTAAATACTCTTCGTAATAATGATATTAAACTAGTTACCATTATAACACAATGTAAATCAGTTGAACTTTTAAACCTCTACAAGATCAACTTTCTCTTCATCCTTTAAAACACGGGTTTCATCGTTTTCTGTGGACGCACTTTCGACTGTCTCTACATTCTCTACAAGATCAACTTGATTCTCATCCTTGTCATCGTTTTCTGTGGAAACAGTTTCCACATTCTCTACAAGATCAACTTCATGTTCATCCTTTAAAACATTAGTGTCATCCTTTTCTACATTCACAGTTTCGATAGTTTCTGAGGCAACAGTCTCCACATTCTCTACAAGATCAACTTCATGTTCATCCTTTAAAACATGAGTGTCATCGATTTCTGTGGGCACAGTTTCAAAAGTTTCTGAGGCGGCAATCTCTACGAGATCAAGTTCATCTTCTAAAGCAGAAGTGTCACTGTTTTCTGTGGATGCAGTTTTGACAGTTTCTGAAGTGGCATTCTCTACATTCTTCAAAACAAGAGTGTCATCATTTTCTGTGGACTCACTTTCAATAGTCTCTACAAGATCAACTTCATCTTCATCCTTTAAAACATTAGTGTCATCCTTTTCTTCAGGCACAGTTTCGATTGTTTCTGAGGCAACAGTCTCCACATTCTCTATAAGATCAACTTTATCTCCCTCCTTTAAAACAAGAATGTTATCGTTTTCTGTGAACGTACTTTCGATAGTCTCTACATGATCACAGTGTTCTATGGGCACAGTTTTGACAGTTTCTGAGGTGGCAGTGTCTACAAGATCAATTTCATCTTCGTCCTTTAAAACAGGAGTGTCATTGGTTTTTGCCGATGCAGCTTCAACGGTTTCCGAGCCAAATACATTCTCTACAAGATCAACTTCATGTTCATCAGTCAAAATAGGAGTGTCATTGTTTTCTTTGGATGTAGCAATATCTACATCCTCTATTGTCAAAACTTCTGACTCTGTTGTTACTGGAGTGTCAGTGTCAACGTCCCCGTAAGTATTTTCTTCCGTACTTTTTTCCTCTTCTTTAATTGTCTCACTATCAACTTTTTCAACCAGGAAAGAAACATATGTATGCATCAATGTTATCTACACATTACACAACCCACCTCCAGAGGAAAATATTTTGTATTATTTACGTTAGGTTTTTAGTTTCTATATCATATAACTGTTTTAAACAGAGAAACATCAACTTAATTTGACACTTGCATGGTAAAACTTTAGACATAATAGATCGCATGGAAATAAAGAAATCATCAAAAAAAAAAGTGGTTTGTTTGTTAAATAGCTTCCTTGAAAATATAACATGATATAAAAGCATGTTATCGAGTCAAAACAAACACGATATTTGTGAAAAATTTACGATTAATTTATACAAATTGCGCTATTTGCTCATTCTCTAATATATATATAAACATCTTAACACTTTATATAGGGCAAATCCTTAAATAGACATTTTTAAGTTTTTGTCATAAAAATATATCGCAAAAAAATGACCAAATTTGTTTTTACTTTAGAAATTTTAATTTTTTTTTTAATTTTAAAACTCACATTCAAAACACACATCATAACTTTAAAACCTAAGTCTATATTAGTTAATTAAAAGTGTATAAATGTATATTTACACCATTTGATAAAGTGTATTTTAATCATTTTTCTCTTTGAAATCTATTTTAGTAACAAAATTTTTTTTTAGATCTATGTTATGATATTCCTCTTTTATTTATATCATATTTATTATTTGCATACCTTTTTGTTCATCCACATGCAAAATGCTCTCATTGACGTCGTTAGCGGTTTCCTCCATCACAATATTTTCCGACACTATCACCGCCACCAACGGCGAAGTGGTATTTGATTCCTTTTCCTCATGTTTTTGTTCATCATTTATCTCTCCCCCCGGCTTCTCTACACAATCTCCTTCAGCTTCTTTGACATTATTTTCCATGGTGGTTTGTGGCCGGTCTGAAGAAACCACAACTGAGACGTCGTTTGTTTTCTGGCACCGGCAACTTTCTTGTCTTTCAATTGTCTCGTTCTCTTGGCCCTTTACTGATTCAACTTCAAAAGGTTTTAGGACCGTGGTGGTAGTACCCGTAACAACATCGTGTTTTGACTGTCTGCAACCCATTTCTTTTATAATTCCTCTAACTAAAATCAATTTACTCTGTGACAAGAAAGAATCAAAGATTGATAGAAACACATAGGAAGCTTTTTAGATGAGTTTTTTTATTGAAGGAGATTAACGGTAACCATAAACTAATTCAGTTGTTTTATTTGTGTTCCGATTCACTTTTGTTAGAAATTTAAGATCATTTAGTTTTATTTTCTTATTAATAGAACACAAATGGTATGTTTAGTTAGAATCACGGAAGCTACCCTAAACTAAAAAAAATTGAGGAAACAGAAAACAAATTAACGAAAAATTCTTTATTAAAAAGAAATTTGAAGTTGCCTTTGTTTTGTATTGATTTAACAGAAAAACATGTATCACATATGATTGGCCTAACTACTAACTTGAATATGCTATATAATAAAAATGATTGAACTTATATCATTTCGAGCACTGCCAGTCTTGGGGAGTGCTGAAGGTGAAAGTACATATGGTCTTTTCTAGATTTGTTTAAAAGACATATATATTAGGATCTTAATATGTAAATTTAAAGAAATATAGCTATATTTTTAGGGGTGAAATTACTTGAACACAAGACTCACAACTTATTTAAGATGAGCATAACTTGGAGTCAACATAATTTAAACGAACGACATATGTTTAAAGTATAGATAATGAATCACTTTTCTCTCTATTTAGCCTATTCACGTCACCACCTCTCTCATTTATGTAGAGTCCACAAAAACAAACAAGTTGTTTCTAAGAGCACATCTAGTGGGAGTTTCTAATTCCGGAGTTCTCAAAACATATATATATATATATATATATATATTTAATTTTTGGGTTCTTAATTTTATGGGAAACCTAATCCAAAAATTTTTTTGTAGAGAAACTTTGGGTTGGGTTTCCCGTAAAGTTAAGAACCCTACAATTAAATACTAATATAATATATACATATACATATATGTATTTTGATAACTCCCCGAACTAGAACCCTCATTAGGGTTGCTTTAAGTGCTGTTTTTTATGACTTTTAACTGAACTTGACAACTCATACGCGAACCCAGTTTGTACATAACCAAGAGGTTTTTTTATTGCTAAATAGAATTTCAGACGTTCAAAGCTAATTTAAACTTCATGCATACCGACCCAAGCAGGCCTCCTAGTTGTTCACTTTAGTTGTTGGGGTCAAAAACAATTATCTCGAAATCATCGACTAAGATTACCACTTCTAAAATTAACTTATCAAAAGACTATTTCGGAAACAAACAAAAGCACCTCGAACCTAGGTCGTCATATGGCAATCTCGAATGTACAAACCCAGGTCGCCATATAGTGACCTTTCCTCTAACGAGCCGGGTCGCCATATGGTGACCCGCAAACACAAAGCACAGGTCGCCATATGGCGACCTGCACTTGCAAAGCACGGGTCGCCATATGGTGACCTGCGCACCAAGGATACGGGTCGCCATATGGCAACCTGAACCCGTACAATCCGGGTCGCCATATGTCGACTTAGACCCACACAGTTTGGGTCACCATATGGCGACCTAGACCTTTCAAAGACCGGGCACCATATGGCATCCTCAGCTCTCCAAGTCTGGGTCACCATATGGCGATCTGTGTCTCTCCTTTGTGTTCCTCTTCAAATCACGATCAAAATGCTTTTTGTTTCGTCTCAATCAGAGTTTCCATTGAGATTTTACGATTAAAACAAGTAAGAGTCGCCAAACGAGCCCCAGGTCGCCAAATACAGCTCCCAGGTCGCCATATGGCGAGTGAGACCATACGCCTTGGCTTCTCTCTCGAAACTTGATCGAAATTCTCTTCGCTTTGTCTCAATCGGAGTTACCATTGGAACTTTACTATAAAACCACGAGGACTCATTTCCCCGAATAAAGTTCATGGTTATCGTATAAACAGAAACGATTAACTTAACACCACAATTTTCTAAACTATACGAGAAGTGTGAACTTTCTAGCTAAAGCGACGTCGTATCATTAAACGTTCTTTCAAAGAAATCGTAAAAACGTTTAAGCTGAAATACGGCCCAAAGAGGCCTAGAACGCGGCTAAAGACCCACTTGAGATTTCATACGAAATTGAGCCCAGCAATATTATGACGGCGTATTTTTACTCGCATAAGAAGATAAGTCTCACAAAATCGAAAGATAAATGTCAAGTTTTCAAGATAATGATGAAGATCGAGATGAAAAAAATGTTTCAGCGAAGCGATAAACTCGACCTAGGGGCAAAAAAGGAAAGAGGAATCGACCTAGAAGGCATATATAAAGAAGCTAAAGCTAAAAGCAAGGGATCCAGAGATTTTGGACCTAGAATAACTCTGCTAACTTAGAAGAACATAGAATATAGGCAGCTGCATACTCAAAACTTTACTTAGATTCTTTTCCATCTATGTTCTGAGATTCTCTTTGTTAGCTAAATTTTACTCGTTTTATTCTTCGAAAAATCCCGTAGCTTTGTTCTTATCAATCAATAAAAAGCCTATGTGCAACTTACTATCGATATTATGTTATCTCTTTCTTCTTCATTTTGTGTGTTTACAGAGATAATCCGGGACCTCTGGGAAAGTTGGGTTCTCTTGGCTTTCACTAATTTACGGAAATTGACAGTGTGAATTTCGGTTCTCTCTGCATAGGGTTTTCCCACTATGTGACTTAACTCATACCAATAGTATCTCTAACCCCACTCCATATTTCACTCTAAAATAAAGTTAAGAGTAAGAAATGCTCCAAACCCACTCAATTTTCTGCTTTATAATGGAATAAATACTTGAGTTATTTTTTGTGAATTACTTCATTATTCACTTGAAAATAGAGTGGGGTAGGAGTAAAAACCAAATCCATTATGGAGTTACTTTATTTTGGAGGAAAAAAATAGATTTTTACACTAGAGATGCTTAGGCGGTGAGTTGAACATGGATTTTCCATCCGACATATTTTTGTTACACTCTTAACTTTCTAAACAGTCCACATGAAACTTTATACATTCTTGTATCTCTCTATCTATCCCCTTCACTCGTTCCATCAAAAATCAACCATTTTTAATCGATTATTGCGTCTTCCCTATAAATAGTTGATACGAGATCTTGGAATCCGATTTCTCATATAAAATATCCATGTTTCTCTACCTATGTAGCTTCTGTCCCTCAGTTAAAATAAATGTCTCTGATGCGATTTATGCTCCATCGGTTGTTCTTTAGGCCACCTTCAGAGATCTCTGTCTTGGTCTCTCTTCAGCGTCCCGAATTTTTAACCGCTGGACGCCAGCGATTGATTGCCGCGACCTATCGCTCAACCCGCGACATGCAAACGAACACCGTTTAAACGCTGAGTCTGGTCGCTGACGCCAGCGACCACCAAACGAACAGGGCCTCCATCGGTTGTTCTTTAGGCCACCTTCAGAGATCTCTGTCTTGGTCTCTCTTCTGAGGTGATTGTTGACTGCCTCATCCGCTTTTGGAATTCACGCAACATCAATAATAATGGTTATTCATGGGAATCACGCTCCTTGTGCTTCATGAAAAGGTTAGCACATCCTTACCCTAAAATTAAAATTTATTTCATCACTTTTACACTTTAAAACCTTTGGTTTTAAAAGCTTTCTCCTTTCTCCGTTATCCACAGCTACATCACAGCTGCATGTGGGAATTTATATTGTTAATCTTTACGAATATGTGCGATTATCAAAGCTGACGGATGCGAAGATGGACGATGCGCGAAGTACAAGATTACATACCATCATTTCATCATCCGTTATTTGTCTTTGTGGGACAGTCATAACCTTTAGGTGTCATCTAAGCTCGAGAGATATCATGGGACTTTACTCTGGTGCAACAGATGTGTTTAACCAAACATCACATGTGTTATTAGGTACCTAAAAACTACCCTGCCTCATCCACATAGCCACTCCCGAAATTAAATAGATGTTCCCACTTAACTCATTCTAAAGGTTTCGTGTTGTGCTGGCTGCTGGCAATGACGACGACAATGCTACCTTTGTGATTTTTGACACGGGGATGACAACTCACCAAAAAGATGCAGCCATTCTCACTCTTGAAAAGGTCAGCTTCCACCTGAAAGCTCCAATCACCTTTTGTTTTCATATGGCTATAGTTACCTCGGTTGACACACGAAGCTTAACTCTATGACATGTTAATGGCGGTGGAGGGTCTGACCTACCAATATGCTTGGAAGAGCTTTCTGGCAAGCAATGCGTCTTTCAAATTCGGGTGACCCTCTACAATTTCACTCCCAACCACCGCACCTGGATGGTCTCTTCAATCACTTATGATGTGGTTCTCAACACAGACATAGGTTGGCAAAACTTAGTTTCAATGAATTTTCTTTCCGGGTTGGTCTAAGAAAAACATGTGTACTTTGTATCAGGGTAAAAGCAACAACACAATTCCACAGTTCTATGACCATTTTGTACAACCAACATCATGTTCCAGAGATCCGATTGTTGTGCCTACAAAAAGAATGAAATTGTATGGAGCAGCACCACCGTACTTTGGAGGGGAAGAGCACAGACGCAACTCTCCTATGAGTGATAGTTTGAAGTCCAAATTAGAACGACTAATTAATACTTGCCTTACACAAACTATTACAGAAATTGTAGGGACAACAACCAAATTCGAACTGCAGAGGCAAAGAAGTAGCAACAGCATCTACATGCCAAACACTATGGTTTTCAGATTTCAGTTCAAGAAAATCTATACACTCGGCCTTCTAGATTTACGGCCCACAACAAGTGACTGACATTTTATTTCCGTACGAAACCTACTTCACACAAACAAAAACAAAAGATATGTCAAATCAACGAAAAACTAATATATGTCAAACTCCGCACTTGCACATGGCCCCGTTCCTAGTGTATAAGAAAATGGTTAGGTTAGTAGGATAATAAGCATGGGCATGCATGTAGAAATATGAGTGATTCAGCTAGTGAAAGAATCTGAATCTCTCACAAAATTTAGAATTATTTCATAAAAGAAAACATCATCATTTATGGGGAGAAAGTTGGTGGCATACAAGTGAAGTAACGGGGTAAATAAGTTAATTATAATAACATACATGGACCATAATTTGAAAATAATATATTATTGTTGGTCTAAAACATAAACCCTAAATCTTTTGATTCATGTGTCATCGTCATCCTGACGACTCGACTCAGTTAAAATATAACGAGGAATGCAATTCCTCCAAAACTCTCATCCAGTCACAAGATTCTTCAAACCGATTATCATACCTCCGAGATGTATCTCCTCCGTTATCAAATCTCTGGTTCCTTCCAATGGCTGAACCATGCGTCTCCTTCTTCCTTTGTACTGAAAGGTATATCCCTTATTATCATTTCTCTAGATTTGGAAATGGGGAGATGTAGTTGTGGGCTATCCATAATCCTCGAAAGTTCAAAACTTGGATCTAATTTTGTGCGAGAAATGAGATCACTCTTAGCTTAAGAAGTATGTCACTTTATAGAAAGTTTCAACTTGACAATGAGATGATAAGTTAAGCTTTTAATATTCTTTGAATGTTACTTTTCTAGTGAAATAGCTTTAGGGGTGTTATTCAATCAATGATTTAAAATCAATTGTTACTACTTTATAATCAATTAAATTTTAAAATTTAAGCGATATTTTTAGTTGGTGAATTCCAAAATCGCTGCACTATTCTTTGGATTTTGATTTCAATCATTTGTTCATTAGACTCCACAATAAATGATTTTCAATTTTATATCGATCTATCTTTAGGTTCCTTGGTGTTTGCAGGGATAGATGGATGTGTAAGATTTTGATGAAGATGGGTGAGAACAAGAACATGTCAAGATTTGTGTGTTGTAGTCAAGAGAATGAAGAAATAATAAGTTTATAAGAGTATGAGTCTAATGGAGTTTGAGAGAATAATAGAATAAGATAAGAGCATGGAATAAATAAAGTAGAGAGTGTAGTAACAAGAGAATAGTGAAGAAGAAAATGGTACTCCCCATTTTCAGCTTAGATTGAAATTGATTACAATGAAGGCTATTTATAGCCAATATGCACACTAAACAAATGATAAGAAGAAGATAAAGAGAAGAAAGATCTGGATTCAAAATGAATGGCTGAGATATGAATATTTGAATTGAATGGTTAAGATTCTTTCTCTCTCCAAATGTTGGATAATAGAGTGCAATTTTTTCCAACAACTCTATTTTCAAACTTGAATTGACTCCCTTTGTCTCCAACTTTTATCTCGACTTTTGGAGGTTCCAAACAGTCATATTAGGCTTTCCTCACGTGCTCAAAACTTCTGCAATCAGTTTGCCTAAAGCAAGAATGTGCCGACAAAAGATGTGGATGGGTTGATTGTGGATGGGTTGCCTTAGACCATACACTGATTTTTCCTTTTTCCATGTCTTCTTCATTCCAACAACTAAGAAATTGATTATTCTTTCTTAATTCCAACACTCTCCCTTAAGTTTGACCATAGGAGATCTTTGGAAAAGTTTGGAACCTTGAAAAAACTCCCTCATTAAAAACCTTAGCAAGAAAACCCTTTGGGACAAAAATTACTAAGGAAAAAAGTAGAGTTCAACAAATCCTAGCGATTGGCGAGTGAGTCTAAGAGCTTGAGATGGATTTTTGGACTCCTTGGACTTTGGATCATGGCCTAAATGGTGCTGCAAGAGTGAACTCCATCACTTGCACACATCAACTTCTCGAATCTCTTCTTTAGACCGCTTGAATGTCTCTCCCTTTCTTCTGACTACTCGCCATCTTTAAAGGGTTTAGGGACGTCCAGCTTTGCTTTAGAGAGCTCCAAGTACCTTCAGTATAGCTCACTATTACCCCTCCTCAAGCTTGATCCGGAGAGAATTGGTGAAGGACTAAGCTTACAAGTGAACAACACTGAGTTTTGAAACAAGGAGTGCATCACCCTAACAATTGTGCTTAAGCCAACTGATTCATACCTTGATCTCTGCTCCACTGCCTTTGGAGCACCGGTTTCCTCATGACTTAGGTGATTGCCCTTCTCGTGAGCCTGAGGAATGAACAAGGAGCAGAACAACTTCAATGTCTACGCTTAATTAACCAGTTCTTCTTGGACAACACCTCACAAATTTTTCTTTTAGACTTTGGAAAGTTGGTACTTAGCACTAACACACATGCTATGGGTGGATTCATAGTTTCCCAACTGAATGTAACTGTTCTAACTCCATATAAAAGCTGATCCATAGCTTTTCAACTGAAGGTAATTGTTCTAACTCCATGCATTGGGCTGATTCATAGCATTTCAATCAGCTTGCCTCTCAATTTGATCTTCTTGTCAAGTAGTCTCTGATGACCATCTGTTCTAACACCAAGTTGTTTTTGTGCCATCTTACTTCTTTCAAAGCTTTCCATTCTTCTTTCAGTATGCTAACTCCCTCTCTACGCTCAGGAATATACACCTCTTGTGTAGGCTCTGAAATATCACTCATAACCAACATCCACGAGTAGCTACCACCAACTTTTCTTCTCTTCAGTTTGTGAAATCTCCTCTTTATGCTCATGAACATACATCATTTGTGTAGGCGATGATGCATAGGCTTTAGATAACTTATCCACGAAGATATAAAATTGACGAGAGCAACTCTCTATGATTCAAGAATATGCATCTTGTGTAGGCTATGAACAACATGGGCAAACTTCCCTTTTCTTGTTGCTGCTTCTGGTCTTATAGTAACATCTTGTGATCTAGACACCATTAAAACTAAATGCAAGGATTAGTAACACCAGCATGGGACCAGAACTTGGAATAAACACCAGGTTTAGTCGCCAATTCTTCAAACAACAAGCAACGGACAGAAACATCAAGTTAACTATCCAAGCAATGAAACTCTCGGAATCTAAATCAAG
This sequence comes from Moricandia moricandioides, assembly GCA_905132885.1. Taxonomy (NCBI): domain Eukaryota; kingdom Viridiplantae; phylum Streptophyta; class Magnoliopsida; order Brassicales; family Brassicaceae; genus Moricandia; species Moricandia moricandioides. The sequence continues at coordinate 13,013 of CAJHQQ010000336.1, read as the reverse complement.
TGAATCACCAAGATTATAAATTCAGGCAAAGAAACATCGCAACCCTTAGACCTAATCTAGGAACAAAAACAAGCCTAGCATCCAAGTTCAAAATACATTCTTTAGAAGCTATTCATCACAATCTTATCTTAGTTTTAATCACTTCACATTTTTAAGAAACATATCTAGGCAAATAATATATAGATAATCTCCTAACATGTGAAAGTTAATTAAAGCATTATTCTTTTAAAGGAAAGAGAGTTCCTTTATCTCAATGGAATCTGAGCTGATTCCTTGCACCTCCTTCTCCAAGAGTTTTTTCTTTAAGCTTCTTGGTTCATGAGAAGATCCAAGGTCTAGCTTTTTTCCATGGTATGACTCTCCTTCTTCAGTGGTCACCTCTCTGTCCCGTCCTTTCCTCCAGCTTGTGGCACCCCATGAAGACCATAATTGTTTCTCCCTCGAGCATAAGGAGAGAGTTCTCCATCTTCAAGGTTTGGCAGTTTCATTGGTCACCAAATATATTCCTCAATTTGTTGAAGTTCGCTATTATCCACTGGATAATAAATTAAGTTTTGACATAAATTTGAAAAACAAAGAGACAGAGAGAGATGAACAATGAATGATTTTGTGGAAATCTTTTTGAGTTTGAGGAGCTTAAGTCTCTGATACCATGTAAGATTTTGATGAAGATGGGTGAGAAAAAGAACATGTCAGGATTTGTGTGTTGTCATCAAGAGAATGAAGAGATAATAAGTTTATAAGAGTATGAGTCTAATGGAGTTTGAGAAAATAAAAAAAAATAAGGTGAGAGCAGAGAATAAAGATAGTAGAGAGAGTTTAGTAACCAGAGAATAGTGAAGAAGAAAGGGGTACTCCCCACTTCAGCTTATATTGAAATTAATTATAATGAGGGTTTTTCATAGCCAATATACACACTAAACTAATGAGAGGCAGAAGACAAAGAGAAGAAAAACTTAATTCAAAATGAGTGATTAGGATGAGAATTTTTGAATTGAATGGCTAAGATTCTTTCTCTCTCCAAATGTTGGATAACAAAGTGTAGCTTTTTCTAACAACTCTATTTTCAAACTTGAATTGATTCTCTTTGCATCCAACTTCTATCTTGAATTTTGGAGGTTCCAAACAGTTATATTAGGCCTTATCCACGTGCTCAAGACTTCTCCAATCAGTTTGCCTAAAGCAAGAATATACAAATAAAAATTGAAGATGAGTTTCTGTGACTGGGTTGGCTAAGAATGGATTTTTATGAATGGGTTGACTTAGACCATACAATGAATTTTTCCCTTTTCCATGTCTTCTTCATTTCAACAACTAAGCAATTGCTTCTTCTTTCTCCAAAACTGGAGTTAAGTTGAGGAAGACCACGTTCGATGTATGGATGGACTTTGATGCCAAGAGAGGCACGTTTGATTGTTGTATAGAAGAATTTTCACTTCAAGTACTCTTGAGATATGGCTTTGTATACTATACACTAGATGAATTTATTAACCTGTCATGTCAATGTTGTTAACAGGGGATACAGAGTCGTTGTGGAAAGTAGAAAAACTGAGATCAGAGACGTACAATCAACACACTCTTTCTACTGTTTTTTCTTGTGCAAAGGTTAACACATCTCTTGTTCTTGGTCCTCATGTTTATTACTTTCATAACTTACAAACTATTGCTCCTTTCTCGCAGCCGTCATCCAGGTTATCTGCCATGTGAGTCCAAAGCCTCGGCTCAATATTATATCCTTCTCTTCAGAGAGTTTAGTTTGCAATGTGTGTGTGTGTGTGTCTTTGACTGTGCAGACATATGGTGGCGAAAAAAAATCAGCAAAGTCGAGTGGATTCAAGAAATTTGTCAATGACTGGCCTGTGAAGGTTATCAGGGGTCAAGCTGAAGAAGATAAAAATGTTTAAAAAGTTCAATCTGCCTGTTATGTTTCTTTACTTTATACATAAGCATATCTCTTTGTATATAATGTTGAACATGCTCTAGCTGATTCATTGAAGTCTATCATTCCTTCCATGGTTAACGCGTTGCTAAGCTCGGGTTTGAACGTGAGCGTGGACTGAGATGAGTTATACAAGAAAGAAGCTGAACTTTTTATCCTGTATAACTTTTTATCCTGTAGGAACTTGAGGCCAAACATCTCTACAAAAAATATGTGTTGTTATTATTATTTTTATGATTTATAAATTCTAATTCAAAATAATAAGTTATACATTCGTAATAGATTGATTTTTCTTTAGATTTTAATATGTTTGAAATGCTTTTTTGTTAAAAAAATCCAAAGACTTAGAATCTATAGATGCTAAATAAAATTCACTAAATTGTATTTGTAAATTTAATACACATTTATAAATCAATCAGAATACATAAGCGATGATTTTAAATTTTGGTATATAATCATTTGAAATAAAATCTAACAGATTATCATGAGTAAATTAGTAAAAAAAAATAAGGTATATTGTAAAGGTTCTAGAATCTACATACAATTCATTCAAAATGGTTTTAACTTTTAAATTTTGTAGATTATAAAAACCTATAAAATAGAATATGAAATCAAGATTGAATAACAATATTTAGACCAATTTCAGTGAGACTCTAAAACATCAAATTTGTGTAAGATCTTCAACGAAAGTGCAAAAATTATATCAATATATCAAATTTGGTGTTTTATAAATACTCACCAAATATTAAGACAATATATCATATTAGTTTTATTTAATTATAGTTAAAATAAATTGATCATACTGTTTTGTATTTTCTAATTTTATGTTCACATTACTAAGTATTAAAATATTATTTTATTTATATTTATAATTAATAATATAAATCCTTAATTATCATTTGCATCAAATTTGTGATAAAATCTAAATTTATTTATTCTGACTTTTCCAAAAGTATAAAATTTAAATTTTAACTAGTATTTTACATAAAATAAATAAATTTATATATAAGTTAACTTTATAATAATATTTTGAATAAATAGTAAAATAAATTTACAAAATTTAAGAGATAAACATAAAATCTATTTGTGATATACCAATAATATGTCAATACAAAGAAATAAGGTATTCAAATTATTACAACTTAAAAATTAATAATATAACTAGCATTTAATATGTCCGATCACACATATATTTTGTTTTTTACGAAAAATGTTCGTTTATTTATTTTTATATAGATCATATTCAAGACTAGCTTTCCCTTGAAAATATTTGGACATCGTATTTGGGATTCAGTCAATCAAATTGATATCGTATATAAGTCATCTAGCATTTGATAACATTTATGATTTATTTAGATGAGTGTTATTTGATCTTTATATGTTTCTAACTTTAATTTTACAATTTTAAATATGTTATTTACATTTTGAAGTTATATATAGTATAATTGTATAAAAAATTCTTATGTCTTGTTCAACATTAGTATTATAAAATTGTTTATACATAATTTCTTTTGTTATCACTTTTTAACAAATACGATTATATTTTTACAATATTTCGTTTTACTAAATTTATCTTTTGAAATAATAAAATAGACAAAAATGGGCCTATACATTATATTGGGCTATATTTTTTCTTGTAATTTTAGTTTTTTTTTTTCAACTTTAATTTTAGTTATACGTTTCAGACTCCTAACCAATTTTTTTTTGACAATTTATGCCGTAATACCTATATAAAGCACACATCAAAACAATTATATCTCGATTTGATCGTACCAAAGTCATAAATGTTGTTTTATTCAAATATACCTTTTAATCAAAAATATTAATAAGTTTTAGGTGTAAATTTTAAAAATATCAATTTTTTTTAAAAAAAAAACTTAATAATTTCTGATTTTGTATTAAGTTTTAGGAATAAAAGTAACTAAACTGTCATTAATTTTAAAAAGTTATAATATTGATGTTAGTTTTAATTTGAAATTTAGTTTCTTTAATTTTCTGAAGTTTGCGCTTGATTAAGGAACTAATTTATTTATTTCATGGCTACATATAGATTTGCTATAACGTACATGTTACTCATCGAATCTTCATCGTTGCTTTATCATAAATACATATATACATGTTTACTCATCTTCATCTTCATCTTCATCTTTGACTTACTCATCGAATCTTCATCGAGGCTATAGTTGACTTAATGACGCTCTTGATAATACATGTTTCTTTTGTCGCTATATAAGCAGCTTCATACTTTGCACAGCCGGTTAGCAGCAATAAAACAGTGTCGTGATGGAAAAAGCTCTTAGGTTATCTTTTCTCAAAAATAAAAAGATGAATTCGATTAGTTTGTGAAAATTTTACATATATTACCATTTTAATTTAGTATTCTAATTCTATAAAAATGGTATGTTAGGATTTAAATATATTGTTAGGATTATTATGCAAATGCAAAAAATCATGTAAACAATTTAAAAAAATATCCAAAAAATCGTACATGAAAAAAAAATTCTATTTTAATAGATAAGATATTAATTTGATGTAGAATTTAGTATTGTTGTTAGATATAAAAATAATAATGGTCAATACGAAATACTAAGTTTGGTGTTACTTCAACACTATATTAATATAGTTATGGTTGGAATTGCTCTATGTATTCATTGATTACATCAATGTATAGCGACGAAAAGAACTGATTTCCGAAATTTGAATAAATGCTCACCGTAGAAAATGATTTCATGAAAAGCATTAAAAGCAAATAAGACAATCACATGATTGTTGATAGTGACTTCACACAACATAACATGACAAGAAGCAGAAGAGCTGCAAGAGAAACAGAAATATCAATTGCATTAAGGAATCTTCATAGCATCAAGAACAACAAGAACCATAAACACGATTGCAGCAAGAAGAGTGATGGCAACCGAAGCAGCAGTTTGGTGACAGAATTTTCCAAAAACCTTACACACTTTCTTCCACATCACATGCTTGTTCCCTTGTACACCCATCAACCCTATTGCTCCGGCGGCTCCGGTGCCGGAAAATAGCAAAGCCATCATCACTAGATCACCTATCAACACCGCCATTATCAAGCCTTTGCTTCTTCTTCCTTTGCTTACCATCAGAATGGCTAATGAGATCGCTGTGTAACCGCAAGCTATAGCGTTTGCCGAAATGTTGAACCTACAACATTTGTGTAATTATACACTCCCTCTATTGTATAAGATAAATTGTTTTAAGAGTATTTTTATTTCAAGATATATGTTTTGCACATTTACATGCAATTTTTATATTTATTAGATATTGTGTAACTAAGTATATTTAACTTTCTTAGATTGGTTGAGTATTAATATTTAATTTATAATAGATTTTTCGCTATGTTATTAATACATTTATATTTTGCATAAGATAAAAGTTGTAAGGACTAAAATCATAACTATAATAGTTAAAATGATTATTTGAAAAATAAATAATTGAAAGAAAATGTAAAACATAATTGAAAGAAGCTAAAAGTAAGAAAACTCAAATATGAAGTTTTAAACAGCTAAACTTTATATTTGTAATTTCACCGTTCAAAACTTCAAAATTGAATTTTTGAAGTTGATTTTGGAGATGTTTTTAATATTTGTGTGTTTTAACTAAAATAACTATATTATGAAACAGTATTGCATAATTTCTGAACTTTATGAATTATTTGTGTGATCTTTTTATTTGCCATAGAAGAGTCAAATGAAAAGTAATTAAACATGGCAGCAGCCTGTCTATAAATTTGTCTAGTTTTTTATATTAAAAATTGCTTATTTATTCCTGATCATGCCAGCTAGAATTGTTACACTTTTAAGTTTTAAGATTTGCTATGGTCCACTTTGTTGTGAAACCGTTTCGGTGGTTGTACATTTATGATGGGATTAATTAACTACAAGTTTACTGTATACTAGTCGATTTGTAGATATTTTTATACTATTCTATCTTTTCGGGGTCAGAATATCATTGTCTATGCACGTATACACAGACGCATAACAGATAAAAAAGGTCAAATCGCTACATAAATGGTGACTAAACATTGCAATGATTGATCATTTATCTGAGTCTACTAGTTCAATTAGTGATGTGAATTTTAAAAATTTATAGTTATAATCTTATTGATCAATTACAGAAAATTGTAAACGCCAAAAACTAGAATACATATTTCTTCATTATCACGAAAACAATTTAACATGAAAAACCCAAATGCATAGAATACAAAACAAATTTTCTAGCCCAAGATCTAACGTTCACAGACCATCCCATACGTTATGACGTCTTTATATTTACGTTTTGGTTTAATATTGTATATGTTTCGACCCAATCCACAACATATCATTCTGAACTATGACCTTTCTCAACAAAAAGAAAAAAACATAACATTCTGAACTGTATTTTACTTGCAAATTAAATTTTAAATTTTAGTTTCTTTGTTAGTTAACTAAGACGCAAATAGAAAACTATAATCTGTTGCCAACATATGTAACAGTTTTTAAGAATAGGATTTATTAAACATTTTACATCGAACGCATGCAAAATTGTGTTTATAACAATCAAGGTCGTATAATGTACCAGAGCACTTTAATAGCGAGAAATAAAAAAAGTAATTAAAACAAGAAATATTCTTTTCTAAATTTTATTTTATTTATATAATTTAAATTTAAAAGGAAATTGAACCGCTCATCAAAAAGACAAATTGTCTCAAAATCACTCATAAATTTCTGAAGAATTCTCAAATAAGAATCTTCTCACTTTTCTCTTATAATTTTTTAAATATTTTAATAGTGAAAATTTCATTTAAAAACTTCCAGTGTAAAAACTCTTTTTTGTTTTGGTATGTGGGAAGAAGAAATCTTTAGTACAACAAAAATAATGTGGGAAAAAGAAAGAAAAGAGAGATGCTCACACAAAGGCAGACAAGTAAGAGGATTTGGCTGTTGTGGACACATCAAGAGGAGGCAAAGTTGGAATCAGCGTTATAGACACAACCGTTGTCTGTTTTGCGACACCAAGTACTGTTGCAGCCGTCAGTGTTAGAACCAAAGCCAACACTCTCATCGTTAACTCAAGCCCTTTTCTCGAACCACTCTCCTTCTTTCCCTTTTCCATCTCCATCCCATTCAGATTGTTCTTGCGCTCGTGTTCCATGGCGTCTCACTTTGTGTAAAGAGAAGAGAGAAAGAGATAGAGAGAGAGGAGTAATAACTAATAAATGGTGGTCTTTTCCCAACTTCTTAAGCCCTCGAGGTGAATTTTATACTACGTTGCCCATATTAGAATACGCTTCGCTTACTTAACACACATCAAGTTTGCAAAGCAATAATGATGTCTACGTGGCTTTGAGTTTATGTGGCGCGAGAGAGATACTTAAGCTTACGAAAGAAAATAAGTTATATGGATATGTACAGAAAAATAAAGTGTGAACACATTGTCTAAAAGACAAAAACGTAAAGTGTGTAAATACATTTTCATCGAAAGTTTGGGAAGGGGACAAATTTGTGGAGTTATTTTGACATGGCATGTTCATTGCAAATGTCAAATTAGACGGCATTGGTGTGCACAAATCAATACTAGCAAATAAGGTGGGCATGTATCGAATATTTTGGGTATTTGAAGGTATTCGTGATTTGATATATTTCGTCTAAATAATTAATTATCTGATTTGATTCAATCCATAGTTGTTTGCATATTCGTTGTCCGGGATATCCAATTTTTTTTAGGTTTTTAACCGAATATTTGATTCGATCCGTAAAAATAAAATATTTTTTTAAATAAATAAAAAATCCAAAATAAATATATAATAATAATATTTTATTATAAAAATAAACTTTTATTTAATTTGAAAAATTAATGACTAATATAATAAATATAATAAATAAACATATTTTAAAATTTACATAAATATAATATTTATATATATAATTCTTTAAATATATGTATATATGCGTATAATGGATCAAATCTGATATCTTTTCCTGAAAATATTAGTATTTGTGATTTAATTTGTTTTTTATAGATATTGCATTTTAGTATTATTTTTTGTTTCGTAGAGTTACAGATATTCAGAGTTTTGGTTGGAATCGAAACGGGATAACGAATCGAATCAAAATTTACGAATATTTTACCCAACTCTACTCGCAAAGCATCCAACCAAGTTTTAGGTCGGTATCACTAGTTTGGATATGTAAAATCACATAATAGTATACATGCTTGATTAGGTATGGTATTTTAAATTTTAACTAGATTTTGATCCGCACATCCGTGTGGGTAATTTTTCTTTATTAATTGTAAATTTTGAAAAAAATGTTAATGTACCAGCTCAATAATTTTTCATATTTCATTAATATGATATATAGATTATTCGTATAAAATCTCTAAAAATAGCATAGAATTTGTTTCTATAATAAAATCTTATTTAATTTTTAGTTATAATAATATTATATTAGTAAATTAATGATGAATTTATTTAAAAATATTTAAAAATCTTAGTAAGATCTTGTTAAATTTAATACAACATATTTTATTATAACCGTTTATTATTAATATCCTAATAATTATAACAAATATTTGAAATGTTTTTTAATAGATTAATGTAATAATTAAATAGATGTAATTGATGAAATGGATCAGTATGGTTTTTTTTATGGTAGATAAAAATTATACTTCTCTTTTAATTGAGAAGATGATTTTTGAGAAATCTAAATACCAATAATTTGAGTAAGTCTTGTAGTCTCTATTTTCTCGAGCCGTATGATTGGAAAATTCTGAATTCGATATTTTCTTGTTAGATTTATGGAAAATAAAATTAAACGTAATTGGGTTGATAGTTAATAACAACATGATGGTGTTGGTTTGTTAATTTCTGATTATTTGAAGGATATTTGACTAACTTTTCCAACTGAAATATCATGAGAATCATTCCATTACTTAACCAGATTTAGCTCAATGTCTATACTAAAATGGAGTACTAAACTATATTGATGTAAGAAAGAACTTGATCGAAATAAATGGAAAAAGAAGGATTGGAAAGTAATGTGAAGAGAGCATTGAAGGGATTAAGACACTTGATGCAATATGGCAGTTGGCAAGTGTAGACATTGACCACTCGTCTTGGAACTATAATTTATAAATAAAATATATGAAGAAAAAAAGGACAATCAATTCTACGTAAATAATTATATATTAGATATATCTTAGAAGACTACGACCTTTAATAAATAAAATATATGAAAAAGGAAAATCAATTCTACATAAATAATTATATATTAGATATATCTTAGAAGACTACGACCTTCTCTAGTTATGCTCCATTTTCTACCTTTTTACTTTATTTTTTTACAATGGCAATTCAAATTATTTTTTATTTTTTTTCAAATTTTGAAGAATTAAACAGTTGAAGAAATATTATTCACTTTTTCATTTTTCAAAGATAAAATTTTTATTTAAAAATTTATTCTTAATTTTAATATTTTATTATTTTGTATTTAAATAAATTATAAATATTGATATCACTTAATTATTTTCAAAGTTTATATTATTATTTTCATCAAATTAGATGATAATAATGAAAAGCATGAAAATGTTAGTTTCAAAGAATTATATGTCGATTTGAAAAACAAAAAACTTATTTATTTGTTATGAAAAGTTTTGGTTAAACACTTAAGAAATGTTTTATTTTAGTGTTTATTTATAAAATTTAATTTTTCTTTATTATTTATGTTATGTGTATAATTGTATCATATAATAGTGTTTAATTTATAAAAATAATAATTACTATTAACAAAATAATGGATTAAATTAATAATTTTTACAAAAATATAAAAGGTTATTAATAATTAATTATAAAACCATGATATAATATATTTAGAATATATTTTTTTAAAAAAATAAAGGAAATATTGAAAAATATATTATTTTATTTTTTGAAGAATTTTATATTTTGAAGAAAAAAAATAAAGCTAACAATTGCAGATGCTCTAAGAGTGAATCAAGTTATTATAAACCATACGGTTATATGTATACAGCAAGCCCTATACGTTAAGATGTACATACAACGACACGTACTCGTTTACACGAAAGTTGTACCCATCGGGATAGATTTTCCAACATGGCTTCATACTAAATTTTCTTAATAAATTGATATGCTTACAAATTATAATCCGCCCATAACTGTTTAAAATCAACCTCTGGTCCCAATTTAGGTGTTAAACGAGAGTTGGGAACCAATCTATTTACAGTTAAATTGATTAATCGTTGTCATCTTCGTGAAAACGTTGTCATTTTAGATGATCTAAAAATCTTAAAATAAAATGATTTCAGGAGAATATTTGAAAACCGTATATAACATGACATAAGAATATCACTATTATTTACAAAGAAAAAAATACTTTAAATATTTTTAAATTGTTGACTATTAATAAAGTGGCTCATGTGTTAATTTTTACTGAAACTGGTAACTATCTTATCTTATAAAACATATATTATGACTTTTTCAACTGTGAATTTTTTATTAATACAATTAATGCATCTTGTATTTAACTAATAATAATAATCCAACAATAACTCTTTGTTTAACACACATCTAATATCTTCATTTATTCATAAAAATTATAGCATTTGATTTTAGTCTGTTTCATATATTTATGTCACTATATTACATTGATCAAGCATTAATAAAATCAGTTCATATGAACCCACTTCTAAGAGCATTGCATAAACCATAAACTAAATGGGATTTGATTATTGACACTCATTCATGATCATTTTTTGACATCTATTCATGATCATTGCCTGATCAATACGTTCATAATTTATGTTCTTACGGCATTTTTTATTTAATTGTTTTGACGCTATACTGAATAATTAATCATGTATATGTACACCACATTTATATCGTGCGCAAAAGTTTATAGTTTCCCATAATGTTATTGCTTAATATTATATGGAAAGTTTTATAGTTTTGAATAATTTAATTGCTTATCTTTATTATATGAATTGGTGGTATATGACATTAATTCAGTTTAGTTTAATTATATGATTGAAATAAGTATATCATATGAGTATACAACCAAATATGCTCATTTAAAATATCGATTAAATAATATATTAAAACAAAAAATTCAAAAAATATATTGAAAACAGTTATTTTGTTTCCTACAAATCTCTATTAATGTTTTCAATCGTGGAGCAGATTTTTTTTCAAAAAAAAATTAGAAAATAGTTTATGTTATAGATTATAGATGTTATTATTAAACAAATTGAATTTAAAAAACCAGTTAAACAACTTAGGCAATCTACCTAATTTAGTGAGAATATACCATAAATTTGAACTCAAACGTATCCATAAAATCGTGACTTAAACAATATAGAAAATAAAAAAACTAATGAAATCAGCCATATTTCATACAATACTTTTAATTGACAAGATTTAAATATTGAATTTGAAGATCCGATATATCCAATAACATATATTATTTGAATTGGCATGTTTTGTTTCGATAAAAGAATAGTGAAATCCCAGTTATCTTTTTCTAACATATAATTCCGCCTTTTTTAGAGAAACTTAAACCTTTCAATGTAGGAAACACTAATGAACTCTTAATTAAACATCGGGAACAAATAGATTTCCATAATCCCAATTATCTTATATCACATTATAACATGTATATTATATAAATATTGTGTTTTAAAAAGTCATATAAACATTAAATAAAAAATTAACTAGAGTTCGACATCCGCACTCGCGCAAATGTTGGTTTATATATATATATATATATATATATATATATATATTGATTTATATAATTATTTTTTTATATTTTCATGTGGTCAGTATATAGTTTAGATGTGTTACCATTTTACAATGCAATTATATTAATATTTATAAAGTTATATTTGTTTTTCATTTTAAATGTTCTATATTTTATATTTTCACCATATAATAAATTGCATATTATTATATTTAGATATCATGTTATATCATGTAAAGTTGATCATTTATTTATATAATTGAAAGATGTATCATATATTTCTCATAATTTATTTTCATATTCAAATTTTTATTATTTATGAAATCATAAATAAATCTATATTATGCAAAATAAAATATAATTAATAAAAAGTCCATTAGGCATAAAGCTTTTTTAATACTACCATTCATGTTTCAAATATACTCTTTTTAATATTGTCATCCATGTTTCCAAAAAATCTCCATTGCTACTTTAATTTTAATAATATACTAGAGTTTTATCCGCGCACACGTGTGGATATTGGTTCTTACATTTTTATACATTGATATTTATTTTTCATAATTAGTGTTATATATTTTAGATGTATCTTAATATAATTAATTTTATTCAAAAGACATGGATCGAATCAGACAATATGGTTATTCTTAGTACAAATATCTAAATCCATTTCAGATATATTTGTTATTAGATATTTTTAGGTTTCTATACATCAGAACCGAATTCTTCCTGGCCAATAAGGATCCAACTAAAAACCCACATATAAATTTATAATATTCAAGCACTGCCTAATTTCAAAAAAAGAATGATACCCGAAAGGAATAACCAGTACCTAAATGGATAGCCAATCTTCATACTTATGATTTTATAAACTAATAAAAAGGAATCTATTTGGCTAGATTAATTGGAATAGAGTTTTTTATTTATTAAATTAATTATATGGAGTGAAATATTAAGTGACAATAAATGGAAAACATTTTCATTATTTTGCTTTAATTTATTATTTTATTCAAAAATATATATCTTTGAATTATGTTTTTGGCTACGTAATTTTTCACCAATTGAAAGTAAGATAATTTTTTTAGCAAAACAAACTAAACGAACGTTTAACTATATAAAAAACCTAGTTATTTATATTTATAATTGGTACAAAGTTAATGTTGATTAACTAATAAATAAAATCATGCACTGATATTATTATAGTAATATAATTAATGATGTGATGTATTTAAGATAATATAATTAATGAAATTGTAAAACTAAGTGAAATATGGAAAAATAATTAATGTATTTATATTAATAAAATTATTAAA
>CAJHQQ010000335.1:175000-224066 GCA_905132885.1 Moricandia moricandioides | reverse complement strand
ATGATCTATGGCGGTGGAAGAAGAGATCAATATTCTTTGAACTACCTTACTGGAAGGTAAAGTATAGTCTACCTTAATTATAAGATTGTTGTATATGATTTACCTAACAGTTTCTTCTTTTAATGAGTTAGGAGTTGTCTGTTCGTCACAATATTGATGTTATGCACGTAGAGAAGAATGTGTTGGATGCTATATTGTCTCTTGATGCAAAGTGCTAAGTCAAAAGATGGGTTGAAAGCAAGAAAAGACTTAGAAGATATTGGAATCAGAAAACACTTGCACACAGAGGTGAGGGGAAAGAAAACATACTTACCTCCAGCTGCCTACTAGTTATCTAAGAAAGAAAAGACCATTTTCTGCCAAAGGTTATCTAAGTTTAGAGGTCCTGATGGTTATTGTGGTAATATTGCGAATAGTGTGTCAGTTAACCCTCCAAATATTGGTAGTTTGAAGTCGCATGATCATCATGTTCTAGTACAGAACTTGTTACCAGCTGCATTAAGAGGGTTGTTACATAGGGGTCCTAGGATAGCCATAAATAGATTATGCAGTTACTTCAACAGGTTGTGTCAGCGCATAATTGAACCAGAGAAGCTTATATCAATGGAGACAGAGTTTGTGGAAACAATGTGTCAACTGGAGCGCTTCTTCCCTCCATCCCTTTTTGATATCATGTTCCACCTTCCAATACATTTATCAAAAGAGGCACGTTTGGGAGGACCAGTACACTTCCGATGGATGTATCCCTTTGAAAGGTTTGATGTTCTCATTTGCTTCAATATATGTATTTTCTGCAATGATGTTTTACTAATATTCATATTTCTTGAATGAGTTATAGGTACATGAAAACACTAAAGGCTTTTGATAAGAATCATGCAAGGCCAGAATCATGTATGGCTGAGGGGTATTTAGCTAGAGAATGCGTTGCATTTTGTTTAGAGTTCCTTAAAGATTCAGTACCAGTTCAAGAAACAGTTAATCGTAATGAGGATATGGAGGCTGACAGAATGGTGGTTGAAGGCCGACCTCTGCAGAAGGGTACCGAGTTTACCCTTTCAGATAAAGATAGAGACATTGCACATCGTTATGTCCTAATGAACATGGCATCTTTGGATCCTTTTCTTGAGTAAGTTATTCTTTAAGTTTCATCTACTTGAAATTATAATTTCATTTTCATATATTTTTATTTAATGTCAAACCAGTATGCATTTGGAAGAGTTACAAGCTAATGATGCTGGATATGCTAGAAATGAAACTTTGTTATGGAAAAATCACACTGAGCACTTTCCAAAATGGCTTAAAAAAAGGTTTTGAACTCTATCTTCTTTTCTTGATTATTATTGTAATGACTGGTTAGCTTGTATTTTGATGACAGGTTAGCTTGTTGGTTGATCATATTCTAATTTTCTGCGGCAGGTTCATTCAGACTCACCAAATAGTCATTCTAAGGAGATAAGGTGGTTGGCATTTGGACCAAGAAATGTTGCTTTAGCACATAAAGGTTTCATCATTAATGGGCAACGGTTTCATACAGATGCGGTCAAGCGGAAGACACAAAACAGTGGAGTAACTTATGAAGCATTTAGCATGTGTAGATCAAGTGCTCGAGATACAAGACAAGTCGCTGATATGATTACATATTATGGAGTCATAAAGGAGATTTTGCTTATGGACTACCACATGTTCAAAGTGCCGCTGTTTAGATTCCACTGGGTCAACACAGGGAATGGTGTGAAGGAAGAAGATGGTTTCACTCTTGTTAACCTTCACATGAACCAAGCAGCCTATTTGAAAGATCCATTCATTCTACCTTCTCAAGCGAAACAGGTTTTCTACTCTAAGGAAGATGATAATTCAAATTGGTATGTTGTTATGAGAGCACCACCTAGAGGTTATCATGAGTTGGATACAGAAGAGGATTTAGTTGGTGCACCTTTGCCTATCCAAGAAGTCGATGATTTGGGTGATGATTCTTCTGATGATGATAGTTCTTATGTTAGGGATGATTGTGAAGGTTTATTAGTGGTAGATTGATATTGGATTGTATGAACAAGTTGTGTTGTGGTTTGTATGAACAAGTTAATGTTTATGGGTTTTGGAATAATTAAAATTTTTATTGGAATTTTTAATAATTTAATTTTTATTATTACAAATATTTGAATTACATTTTAAATTAAAATTATAAAACAAAATTGTAATTATTATTAATAAATTTATGGATAATTAATAACACGAAACATTTGCTATATATCCTAGCAGGAAAAATAAAATTAATAGCTTTTAATAACAATTATACAACGTTATTATAAATATCAACAATTACATAACAAATAATGCTATTGTTGTATCGTTAACTATAGCATAACCGAACAACGCTATTAAAAGTGCTGGACCTATTATAACATGCGTTGTCAGAGCGTGGAAGGGAGCGCTATGATTTTAGACGCATAGCATTTTTCATCCGCTAATACTACCCACATTTCCTGTAGTGTTTAGGCTTAAGGCTTTGATTTTTCATTGATGATCTCTGCCTCATCCTTCTATCCATACGTTCATCATGTTCCTGCTGACTTTCCATTCTGAATTTCATTATCTTCTGCAAAGTAGTAGTCTTGGCAATGTTGATTCCTCCTCCGCGGTCTCTTGCCATGGTACCTGAAACAGAAAACAACACACAGAAGTAACAAGTTCTAACGAAAACAGACAATAGACTTTCAAAACGAAATCACACCCTACACTTCTTTGATCAATTTTGAACTCAACATATGACAAGAACAAATCAAAACTAATCAGAATAGAATAGATAAACTTCACAATACTGAAACAGATCGATTTCTACAAACCTTAAAAAGATTCAGATCAAGGAAATCGATAACTTCTTCAACAAGAATCCGAAATTTTTTTATTAGAAACAAAATCAAGGAACCCTATTTCTATCAAATTATTGAACATAACATAGATCAACACAAAATCAAAGTGAATATGAAAAGAAAATAGCATATATATGATCAAAGTTCTCAGATTTATCAGATTTCAATAACAGAAAAATAGATTGTTCAATACTGAACAAGGAGATGAACAGATCAATCAAAAATTTCAGAGAAACAGAACACTTCCCTTCCAGAGTTGCTCTGATACCACTTGACACGATCCTAGGAAGGCTCTGGAACTGGGAAGAGAGAACAAGACGATAATCCTTGCAAACAGAGAATCCGAGACTCGATCTGATTCAAGGCGTGTGGATTGATGTGGGACAAAAGAGCTATGGTTCGACTCTTGATACTCCAAAGGACACTGATGTAGATATGACACACTAAACCAGAGATCCAAGCTGGATATTACACACCAGCAACACTTCAACTCGCCAAAGACAAGAGAGAAGAGAGAAAAGGGTTTTTGATAAAAGATTGCTTAATGATAGAAGGGGGTCACGACCAACTTATAAAGGAGAAGCCTTGTACATGCACAAGGTCTCGAAACTAGAAAGAAAAATAAAGGGAACACGCTCCCTTGGAAACTAAACAAAGACCAAGTTTTCGAAATTATTCAAAACATAGGATAAAAATAACATAAGATAGATATGTGGTTGGTCCGGGATCATCATCTAGGAGATAGGAGAAGTAATTGTGGCCTCATTGAAAACCTTGATTAGAAAACCCATTGGGACAAAACCAATCAAGGGAAAAAGAGTACACACAAGCTACTTGCCTAGATGAGTACACACAAGCTACTTGCCTAGATGATGATCAACTTGAACGTGAAGTAACTTGAATGATGATGAGTGTGTCTTGGTTGATCAAGCCTCGACCAAGACCTTCTTCTTTCTTCCATGTTGTCTTAAGTAAACCACCAATGGATTCTTTGAGTTTCTTGGACCTGGAACGAGTCATGGGACCTTCTGGAATGGCTAAAGCATCTTCATCAGCTGGCTGGTTCATGGTCTCATCCTCTTCATTGATAAGCTTGTCCATGATCACATCAAATCTTGTACAGCATCTTAGCCGTAGTGATGCACTGTCGGACCAGGTTGGGATAGAGAGGATATGACTTAGTAGCCATAGTGCCCAGTCCCAGCACCTGCACCATCTGTCTAAAATTTGTGTAGAGCCCCAGCTTCTTTAAAGTGCACATGTCGACAAACTTGGTGGGCTCGATGGAAACGCTTTGCCAAGCGTTGTAGTAGAGGCTGTCAAAATCTTACACTCCTCGTGCATGGGACAATGTGTGCATTCCCTCAATGCCACAAATTTTTGAGGGTTGGGATAATCTTCGAATGTTACAAGTAAGTCCTCCTCCTCCTTTGCCAAGGGTCTCGGCATGGAGGACCTCGTGGTGGAGCACTGGAGCTACCGGTCTCGTATCGTGCTTTTGTTTGCCTCTCTTCCATCTGCATGTAAAATTAAAACCAAGAATTAGAATCGATGTCGAGACAAAAAGAGCAACCATCGATCGATGGCACCGCATGGGTATCGGTCGACATCACCTCATGGCCAACGATCGACGACGACTCATGGGCATCCATCAATGATCTATCACGGATCAAGGGTTACTAAATCGAAAGGAACAAACTCAAATCGTGCAAATCATATGTAAAGATGATAGATAGTTCCTAATCTAGTACACCATTACCCTAAACGTCTTAAATTCTGAGCTAAACCACAAAATATTCAATTTTTCTTCAAACCCTAAAAAGTTCCCTAAACTAAGAGATTTAGAGAACATACCTTGATGATGGAGTGATTTAGTGAACTAGACACATAGAAAGGGTAAAAATCGAGTGACATAGGCTCAAGAACGAGCAAAATTGGCCAAAATTTGGGAGAGAAATCGAGTGTTTACTCGTGTGAGTTTTTGGCGATTTTGGAGCAAATTGATTTATGAATTGGGGTTATGTCGAGTTAACCTACTCGAAACTCGACCGTCGATCGATGGTACTATATGGGAATCGATCGAATCGATCGAATCGATCGATGGTCAGTTCTGTAACTCCACATTCACTTGAGAAATTCATAAATGCATAAATAAATGATAAATAATTATTATATATTTATTTATTTATTTATTAATTGTTGCTATTATATAAATATATATTTTCTTCTTTTGTATTATGTATTTTCTTATTTTAAGTATTATTATTTATTTTTTATATATTAATTTTATTTTATTTTTTTATTATTAGTATTAGTCGGTTGCCTCCCACTCAGCGCTTGCTTAAAGTCGTTAACTTGACGAAAAATGAGTTTATCATTCGGGGTCATGCACCTCTAGACGCATGGTCTGAGTATGCAAAATTTCAGCTTTAGCCCAGTAATGTTTCACTCGCTGTCCATTCACCATGAAATCATCTCCTTTAAGATTAAATAGGACAATTGTACCGTAAGGCGTAACTTCTTTAATGGTGAATGGTCTGGACCAACGAGAACTTAGTTTTCCAGGAAATAGAGTTAACCGAGAGTTGTACAAGAGTACTTGATCGTTTGGTTCGAAATGCCGTGAAATAATTTTCTTGTCGTGATAGGCTTTCGTTCTCTCCTTGTACAATTTTGATTTCTCGTAGGCGCGATACCTGATTTTGTCGAGCTCATTTAGTTGAATTAATCTCTTTTCTGCTGCGGGTTTAGCATCAAAGTTTATCTTTTGGTATGGCCTATTCGGCTTTATGCACTAGTTCTACAGGGAGATGGCATGCTTTTCAATAGATTAGGTTAAATGGGGTAGTTCATAATGATGTTTTAAATGCTGTTCGGTATGCCCAAAGTGCATCATCTAACTTCAAAGACCAATCTTTACGGGTTGATCCTACCGTCTTTTCTAGGATATCTTTGATCTGACGGTTGGATACTTCTACTTTCCGCTGGTCTGAGGATAATCGGGTGTAGCAACTCGATGGTGAACTCCATATTTCTTGAGTAGTTTTTTGAACACTTGGTTAATGAAGTGGGTACCTCCATCGCTTATTACGATTTGGGAACTCCAAATCTGGGAAAGATAATACTCTTAAAGAGTTTAACGACTACGGCAACATCATTTTTCGGAGTTGCTATTGCTTCTACCCTTTTAGATACATAGTCTACAATATGTATTTATTTTCGTGCGAAGAAGGGAAATGACCCATGAAATCAATGCCCCAGCAATCAAACACTTCAAGTATGAAATTTGGTTCCATTTCGTTTTGCTTGCTGTTTTTTCCTCTTCTTTGGCAGGGGTCGCATTTCACTACGTAAGCTTGAGCGTCTTGAAACATAGTTGGCCACCAAAAGCCCGCTTGTAGGATTTTGACACCGTCTTAAAACTAGCGAAATATCTGTCATAATTGGATCCGTGACAATGATATAAAAAATTTTTGGTGTTTCAGTTTCGGTAACACATCGTCTGTATATGCCGTCTGAACAGTGTTTGTAAAGATAAAGTTCATCCCAGTGATATCTCTAGATTTCTCTCATAATTTTATTTTTTTGATATCCTTTGAAGAATTCGGGTTCTACTTCGGCCGCAAGATAGTTAACTATATCTGCATACCAAGGTCTATCAGTGGTGTTTAGTGCACACACCCTCGACTCAGACTTCTACCTTTGGGGGAGTCATTATTCAGGACTGAAGGATTACAATTGACGTTGATATTTATTGGAATGATTATTTTATCGTCCTTCTCAAATGTATTATTGATCGACGGTGTATGGGCAATATCAATCGATGTGTTACAGCTGTATTCATTCGATGGGCTTAGCATGGTGTCGATCGATTTCACTTCATGCGCCGAACTGACTCTACCAATGAAAGTTGATTTTGTTAAGTAGACATGTTCTGTAGGTAGGAAATCATCTATAGGGATGTCGTCAGTAATTATTATTCTTGACAAGTGATCTGTGACTCTATTTTCTACTCCTTTCTTATCTTTGACTTCTATGTCTTATTCTTGGAGAAGTAGAATCCATCGTAGAAGTCTCGGGTTAGCGTCCTTTTTGTTCATTAAGTATTTCAATGCCGCGTGGTCGGTGTGTACTACTATTTTTGAACCAACTAGATAGGATTGGAATTTCTAGAAGGAGAATACCACAGGCAATAACTCTTTTTTGTTGTCACATAATTGTGTTGCGCATCGTCTAGAGTTCTACTGGCGTAGTATATAACATGCAAAACTTTTTATCTTTCTTTTGCCCAAGTACTGCGCCTACAGCGAAATCGTTGGCGTCGCACATAATTTCGAATGGTAGATCCCAGTCTGGTGCTTGGACAATAGGGGCGGATATGAGCACTGACTTAATTTCTTTATAGTCGTCGAGACATTCAAGTGTTAAATCAAATTTCACCTCTTTCCACAAGAGCGCAGTAAGGGATCTAGCAATTTTGCAAAAATGTTTTATGAATTGCCTATAGAATCCCGCACGTCCTAAAAAACTTCTAACGTTTTGGACATTAGTGGGTGGTGGCGTCCAGTCATTACTTCAGTCTTTGTCTTGTCTACCTCAATCCCGGCTTCTGAGACCTTGTGTCCCAAGACAATTCCGCTGTTAACAATAAAATGACATTTTTCCCATTTCAAAACCAGATTTTTCTCTTCGCATCTAGCTAGTACCTTACACAGGTTATCGAGACATGTTTTAAAGTTTGGACCATATACCGAGAAGTCGTCCATGAAAACCTCCATGAAGTTCTCGATTATATCGGTGAATATCGAGATCATGCATCTTTAGAAAATCGCAGGGGCGTTACAGAGTCGGAATGGCATCCTGCTATATGTGAATGTTCCATAAGGACAAGTCAAGTTGGTCTTTTCTTGATCGTCTTGATGTATGGGGATATGGAAGAATGTGGAATACCCGTCGAGAAAACAATAGTATTTGTGGCTTGTAAGCCTTTCTAACATCTGATCGATATAGGTTAAAAGGAAATTATATTTTCGTGTGGCAGCATTTAGTTTCCTGTAATCGATACACATTATGTGTTCGGTGACAGATCTAGTAGGGACTAATTCATCTTTTTCAATATTTACCACGGTGATTCCTCCTTTCTTTGGGACAACATGAACCGGACTAACCCAGTTGCTGTTTGAGATCGGATAATAACACCTGCTTCCAGAAGTTTCATGGTTTCCTTTTTAACTACTTCCTTCAGGTTGGGGTTCAATCTCCTCTAATGGTCAATGGATGATTTGGATTCATCATCAATGTGTATTCTATGCATCCATAAATCAGGATAGATTCCCAGGATATCTAACGAATATCCGAGAGCCTTGCGATGTTTCTGAAGTTTATTCAGCAACAGTGCTTGCTCCCGCTACTCAAGTTTGCATTTATGATGACATGATAGGATTTTTCGTAAATAAAAACATATTTAAGGCCGGCTGGAAGTGGTTTAAGCTCAATTTTGGGTGCTTTTACCTTGCTCCAGTCGTTTGTCAAATTACGTTGTCGATCGACGGTGATATCGGGATGTCGATTGATGGGGTTCGATAGATCGAGTTCGTCAAGATCGACATTAAAAATTCCTTCTGTGGCATCCATTAACATTGTATACTCTCCAGTGCCATCTTCTAATGCAGAGATGTCACCTTCAGGAGATGTGATTGCTTTCTCTAGAGGTTCGTTTGGGCACATATCTATGAACGATTTTTCTTCTAGGTCGGGAAGGTAATCGATATGGTAGGTTTGACCGTCGATTAAAGGTTGTTTTATTATTTTTTCCATGTCAAAGACCATCGGTATCTTCCCGATGTTGAGGCATATACGTCCTTCTTTGACAATAATGATCTTCCCAATGTTGAGGCATATACGTCCTTCCTAAGATAATCAGATTTCGAGGTTCTTGCTCATACTTAAGTACGATGAAAATATACCGGTATATCGCAGTTATGAATGTGTACGCGCACGTCCTCAAGTACACCTTCCAGAATTCTAGTGGATCTATCAGCTAAAATGAGAGTGACCCTGGTAGGTTGAAATTGTGTTAGCTCGAGAGTGACTGCAACCGAAAAGGGCATTAGGTTGACACTAGCGCCTAAGTCGCATAGAGATCTTTGAAATCTCTCATTGCTAATAGTGAAGTCCAAAACGAAACTATTGGGATCATGGAGTTTGACTGGAGGTTTTCCTTGAATAATTTCGCTCACTTCTTCGGATACCATCATCATGCAGTGTTCTGATTCATGGAATCCTCGTGATTATGCATCTTTCACGTACTACTTAATGGCAGACGATATGTGAATGGCATCGCTTAGTGGCATCTCAATTTTTACTTTGTCAAATACTTTCTTGAATATTTCTTTTTCTAGTTGCTTCTTATTCTTCTTAGCGTTTTTTGGAGGAAAGGGGGGTTTCGATTGGTAGACCTTTGTCCTAACCGGTTCGGTTGGTTCTGGGTCAGGGTGGCGACCGATTATTGCTTCAGAACGTCGATCGATTACAGGTGCAGAGTGTCGTTCTATGCTCGGTAAGTAGTATCGATCAATGTCTCCTACGTCTGTGTTCTTTCCCTTAGGTTCAATAATTAATTCCTCAAGATCGTTATTTTGGTCTAATACTTCAGTTTCAGGAAGGATTTTTGGATCTTTCTCGTAAATTTTGAGAGGGATGGGATGCGATTTTTCTTTTTCATTTGTTGCAATTTTCTCGAATTCATCGATGATGATGCTCTCTTTAACGCCAGGGATGAATTGTCTACCACTTCGTAAATCTACGACATTGCAATGGCTCCTGAGGTTAGCGTATGTTTTACCAGGTTAAAATCCATCTTCTCTCTTGATGGACATGGCGTTACTCGCCACTTGGTTGTCGAACCTCTTAATGTGTTTGCTCAGAGTTTCAAATTTTTCTGTCATCTCTGAGTATATAAGATCTAACTTCTAATTAAGGTCGGCGGCTATTTTACGGTTTCATGTGAAGACTTGATTCATTCTCGACTTTGAACTTCTTTCGTGTTTATTCACAGTATTATCGTAGCTTTTTGCGAAATTACAAGCACT
Source organism: Moricandia moricandioides (assembly GCA_905132885.1). Taxonomy (NCBI): domain Eukaryota; kingdom Viridiplantae; phylum Streptophyta; class Magnoliopsida; order Brassicales; family Brassicaceae; genus Moricandia; species Moricandia moricandioides. The sequence continues at coordinate 214,105 of CAJHQQ010000335.1, read as the reverse complement.
TTCCCTAAATCGTTGATCGTTCAGGTTCATCACATCAGAGAACTCAATTTGTTTTTCAAAGTCGGAAGAACCGGCATCGTCCTCACCATAATGTTGAGACAAGCCATGTCCATCCAGAAGGGTCGCAACTGCTGCTAGAGTTTTTCTACCTCGGATCGAGTGCTTCTCCTCCACAAACATTGGTGGTTCCTTCTTTTTTTCGGTGTCTCTCTTTTTGAAAGCTCTACCTAAAGTTATGTTTTCTATCAGCATTTTAGCACTTGTAGGGCTTCGGGTGCTGAAGTTCCCCTCGATGGATGTATCAAGGATGGTTTGATAGTCCAGGTTTAGTCCTCTATAGAAAGTGTTGATGAGTTGGGGTTATGAGAATCCATGGTGCGGGCACAAAATTTGGTAGCTCTTAAACCTCGTCCACGAGTTTTTAAAAAGATTTGCGCCTACCTTGAATGAATGTGGATATTTCTCTTCTTGCTTCCCAATATAACTCCTCGTCAAAGAAGTGATTGATGAAAGCGCTTCTAATATCTTCCCAACAAGTCAGGGATCCTGGTGGTAGTTGGTTCAGCCACCTCCTGGCGTTACCTTCTAAGGAGAAAGGAAAAAGTTTGCAGCAATTGAAATCGTCATTCACCATGTCTTCTAGCATCTTGATGTGATCATTCGAGTGTTTGGTAGGAAAACCACTGAACTGATTTTTACGCGCCATGATTAGGAAATCGATATCAAGTTCAGAGCTTCTTGTATGGTTATCGGATAATCGAATTGCGGACCTATTGGAATAGGTCCTGCTGAAGTTTAGGTATTCGAGCATTGGTAATTCATGCTTTATCTCATTCTTTGGACATTTAGTGTTTTGAGTGGGGATTGCAGCCCCCTGATAATTAATTAGTTGGCTTGCTTCGTTTCTTTTATCGTTCATTGGTTCTATCAAGACTACTTTCTTATTAACAGAATCAGTTAAGTTGTACTTGCCTGCTTCCGGCTGATCGGTATCGATCGATGGCAATGGAAGGGTGTCGCCCAACAGTAGTGGACCAGCGTCAATCGATTACGGATGAGCTCCGTCGATCGATCCTTGTCGTCATGAATCCATATTATCTCCTTTAAGTACCTGCACCATGAGGTTTAGGGAAAGAATAAATTAGCAGACAGTAAAGTAAAATCTAGACAATATTATAAACGAAATCTAATGGCAATAAAAAATAGTCTCCGACAACGGCGCTAAATTTGATGTGGAATTTTATTTCACTTCAAATTAATCATATTTCCCACTTTTACTCTCTCAAATAAGAGGTTCAGTGTAGTACTTACGGATCAAATCCACATAGATTCTAGGATTGCACAATAGACTTATTTTTTTCGAATTAAAGCTAGATGAATTATAATAATAAAAATAAAAGCGATTTCAAGACTGATTTGGTTTGTGATGATCAAATTAAGAGATTAGACTTAGGGAAAATTCTTAGGAAAGATTAGATACTATTTATTAATAAATTGTTAGGGTTTTATTAAGCATCGTTCTGAATTCAAACCGTAGGGTTTAGGAGATCTCTCTCGCGCATCTCAACTGAGTATCGATCGATGTCCACCAGGTGGTATCGATCGATGCTCATTCTAAACAAGATTGGTTTCACGGTTTGATGAGTTCTCTAAACTTCCAATTCAACTCTCGTTTGTTACCTGTTATTTAGATTGTTTAAGATAGATTCCAGGTTATAACCAAATTCTCGCTTGTACTATATAACCCTAATTTCTAAGGTTGAGGTGATCAAGTTCAGCTTGGCATTAAGAGTAACTTAAACAAATAACCAATAAGATTACCCTAACAATTCTACAAAATTAGCAATACATTATTACCATTGAATAATCCTAAATCTAACAGTGAACTACTCAGACATAGCAATAAAGAACATAAATAAATGAATAAATTGCATAGAATAAACTGAGTACAAAGATAAGGAGTTCAAGATCTTCTCTGTAATGTTGATCAGATCTTTCTCTCCAATACGTGTAGCAGTGTGTTCCAACTCTCAATTCTAAAAACTCTTGTGTAACTTAGAAGACAACTCTTTCTTAGGTCCTCTAGGCTTAGGTCAAAACTAAGATAGAAAAACCCTAATAAAAAGTCTAAATCTTGACCAGGGACTTGTTTTGCAAATAATGGAGCTTATGGGTAAAACTTGTAATTTCTCAAGCCTTCACCAATCTTGTTGTCGACTTGGCTGTTGATCGGCGCACAGTGTGTGACGTCGATCGATGGTTCACTCACAAATCTGGACCCGACTCTAAGCTTCTACTGAGAATACTAAATGCTCCAAAGTAGCCAAAAAGCTCCAATTCCTTCTAATGAGTACTTGAACCTGTAAATACTCTAAAACGGTACCAAATGCACATAAAAGACTCAAAAATACTTTATATATCATAGGTAAAATAGATAAAATCTATGGTGTATCAGTGGTCCCAGTGGGGGGAGTGTCGAACCTCCATTGAGCATCATGAGCTGGAATTGTCAAGGCTTGGGGCGGCCACAAGGCTTGACAATTCAACATCTCGAGGAGATGCGTCAACACCACGTTTATGAGATTTTTTTTAATGGAAACGAAAAACTGTCGAAATATGTTGGTAGATTTGCAAGTGTTGCTAGGGTATGATTGAGTTCTTACAGTTAATCTGGTGGGATTCAGCGGTGGGTAGCTCTTTTTTTGGAAGAAAAACATAAAAATTAATATCAAATTTTCTGATAAAAATGTCATCGACAGTTTGGTTTAGTATGGCGAATTTACTTTCTTTTTGTCTAGTATATGGTATTCCACACACTGACGTTCAGAATGTTGTGTGGGAAAGTGACATAAGTGTGTTTTTATTATTCTGGCAGGGTATAAATATCCTAAACAATTAACTATCAAATTAACCTTTAATCCTAACACACAAAATAATACTCTTGCCAAGAGAGATCAGATGTAGTACTTAGGGATCGAATCCACAGAGAACAGTGGCACACAATATATTTCTTATTTCTAAAGACTAAGCTAAGTAATTATGTATATATATATATATATATATATATATATATATATATATATATATATATATATATATATATATAGGTAACAGGTAATCAGTTTAAGAAAATATTCCTTATTAGAAGGTATAGATGCAATATAGAAATATGCTAATAGTGTAAATATGAAAATATAATAATAGACTAACTAGATGCAAATATAAATATGTTTGATCTAGAGTTTCAAGCCTAGTGAATTATAGGGAATAAGAAGCGTGGATATGTAAATATTCAAAAACTCAAATATTAACTATTCTGACCCTTTTAACTCCAACTCTCGTATGCGAACAAAAGGAAATACCATCGATCGACGGCTAAGGCATGATGTCGATCGACGGTGAAATTGGAAGGAAGTGTGAACGAGATTTGATATGTTCATCAAGATAATTAGACCAGCTCTCGCGTGCGCCTAACAACCTAGTTCAATAGAGTCTACTCTAGCACATAACCTACTCTCGTAGTCGTCCATGTCCTACTTTCGAGATCCTAGTTAGCTACTCTAGAATGCAAGCATTAAGCACAACTCAATTGATGGATATTAACTTAACCTAGCAATCCTACTTTTGGGCTAATCTATGTTTGTTATCATTCAACCCTAAATCTATTTGATAACTACTCATGCATAATTAAAGTAAAAATAATAATCTGAATATAATGCATATATAAAATACTGGGGTGCCAATACAAATCTCCCTAAAGATTTATGAATCTTTCCCCCAAAATAAATTCTAAAACAATAATGGAATGTTGGTGCACACAATCTGCCAGTGGCACACCGCTCTCTCTTTTCTGCACACCTTTTTCGGTGTAATACATAAAATATAAATATAAAACCCTAAAATCTAGGTTAAAACTCATCTAGGGATAATATTATAATCTTGTGTCTTGTCTCTAACTTAGGCTTGAAATCGGCTGTCTGTGATTTGGACGTCAATCGATGGCATATGTGCAACATCGATCGACCTTAGTCATGTAGCGATGGTCGACGCCAAGGTTGTGTCACGTTTTGTTACTGGGTACCATCGATTGATTTTACGATCTCTGCGTCGATCTATGTTGGAAGATGTCCCGATTCTGCTAACTCCACAGGGACAGTCGATCGATTCTCAATATCATTTTCAATCGTATCCTGTGTGAACTACCTAACAAACTCGAATTTCCTATATGAATCCCTTCCTCTTGTGGCTTTTCTTTCTTGACTTCTATCCAAAAATCATCATCAGTCACAGAATTGACGTGATGTTCCTGTCCAGACTCTTCCTTCTCCCTAACCATAGCCTCGTATCTCTTAAGGGCTTCACTTGTCTGAGTCACCTGATTCTCCAGCTCCCCCACACATGTGTCGAGATCTTCGATCTTTGTGTTTAGGTGGAGGTACAGATAATTTATCTTCTCATTGATATTCACAATCATATTCGGTTGTCCATCCAGTACTTTGTCAAACATAAATTCGATCCATGGTCTTCTGATTGGCTTTGAAATCTCCATGCCTCTAGTAGCTTAGGCTTTAGCTTCAGGTTGAGTTATTGTAGCGTCTGCTTCTACTTCTGCTTCTGTATCAGGGATTACAGCCCCTTGATCGTCTATCTTTTGATATGTTGTATTATGTAGATGACCGTTGAGGTCATGTAAGTCTCCATTCTCATTTTGAACAACTACTATAGGCGCAACCATCTGAACTTGTCTGCTGTCGTCGATCGATGCAGGTGAGATGCTGTCGAACGATGTTGAGTGATCAATGTCGGTCGATGCCGTCCGTAAAGAAGTTTTGGTCGACGTTGAGTAGAAGCTGTCGAGCGATGCTTGTCGTCTTTTTTTTTGCGGATCGTACGTTCAAGTTTATGTGGGTCTGACAATAGTAATTCTTGTCCTTTACTGCTCCTAGCTCTTTTGCATGCACCTGGAAAACAAAGAAAAACAAAATTTAGTAACTTTGAAAGTAAAATCAAACCTAGACTAAATCATAAAAAGTAAATCTAATGACGATCAATGCTCCCCGGCAACGGCGCCAAATTTGACATGAGTGTGTTTTTATGGTTCTAGCAGGGTATAAATATCTTTAACAATTAACTATAAAATTAACCTTAATAATAATATACAAAATAATACTTTTACCAAGAAAGATCAGGTGTATTACTTAAGGATTGAATCCACATAGAACAATTGCACACAATAATGTTTTTTATTTCTAAAGACTAACTAGGTAATTATATATATATATATATAGGTAACAAGTAATCAATTTAAGGGAATATTCCTTATTAGAAGGTATAGATGCAATATGGAAATATGTTAATAGTGTAAATATGAAAATATGATAATAGACTAACTAGATGCAAATGTAAATATGCTAGATCTAGGGTTCCAAGCTCAATGAATTATAGGGATTAAGACGCGCGGATATGTAAATATTCTAGAACTCAAATATTAACTATTCTGACCCTTTTAACTCCAACTCTCATATGCGAGCAAAAGGAAAGACCATCGATCGTCGGTGAAATCAGAAGGAAGTGTGAACGAGATTTGATATGTTCACAAAGCTAATTAGACCAGCTCGTTCGTGCGCCTAACAACCTAGTTCAATAGAGTATATTATGGCACAGAACCTACTCTCGTAGTCGTCCATGTCCTACTTTCGAGATCCTAGTTAGCTACTTTAGAATGCAAGCATTAAGCACAACTAAATTGATGGATATTAACTTAACCTAGCAATCCTACTTTTGGGCTACTCCATGTTTGCGATCATGCAACCCTAAATTTAGTTGATAACTACCCAGGCATAATTAAAGTAAGAATAATAGTTTGAATATAATGCATAGATAAAATATTGGGGTTCCAATACAAATCTCTCTAAGAAGTTATGAATCTTCTCCCCTAAATAAATCCTAAAACTATAATGGAATGCTGGTGCACACAATCTGCCACTGGCACACCGCTCTCTCTTTTCTCCACACTTTTTTTGGTGTAATAGATAAAGCATAAATATAAAACCCTAAAATCTAGGTTAAATATTGTTCATGGGTAATCTTGTAATATGGTGTCTTGTCTATAACTTAGGCTTGAAATCGGCTGTCTGTGATTTGGATGTCGATCGATGGCAGATGTGCAACATCGATCGACCTTGTTCATGTAACATTGGTCGATGCTAAGGTTGTGTTGCCGATTGATGGCAATCTTGTACTTCGACTCTCTAAATGATCAGCTACGGATTCTTCTCTTTTAAATGCTTCAAAATCTCCAAGTATCTCCATATATCTCTAAAACTTACATGGACCTGTAAATACTTTAAAACATAGTTTAGACACACATAATAGATCCTAAGTGGAACCTATAACATGACATACAACTGGTAATAAATAGGCTATATCAGAAAGACTCAACAGATTTGGGTGTTCTTTAAAGGAACCTTGGTGTCTCATTGGTGATTTCAACGAGATACTAAACAATGTCGAAAATGCAGGAAGACCGAGAGGTTCTGAGGATTCTTTCAAACCCTTCTCAGATATGTTCAGATGCTGCGAGATGGAATAATTCAGTAGTAAGGAGGTAGATTCACTTGGGCTGAGATGAGATGGAAAAAGTGGATTAAATGCTAGTTTTGGGAATAAGGTGTTTGATTTATTTCTAGGAACAAACCAAACCTTCATGTAGAAAAGCGGCTCGAATCATAGACATGTTTGGTTGAAGCTTTGTGACTCTCAAGAAGAGAAACAAGGTTTCTTACGGTATGATAAGAGATTCCTTCGTCAGCCTAATGTTGGGGAAGAAATAAGTGTGGTGTAGTCAAATCTTCATCAATCTCAGGGGAGTAATGTGTCACAAAAAAAATCAGGAAATGCGGAAATGTACTAAGCCAGTGGAAGCGGAAGAAAAATCTTAATGCCAAAGACAAAATCAGATCCCTACAACTCAGACTTGAATGGTTTCAAACCAAATGTTACCCCTGTCGGTTTATGGTAAGCATAATCACAAGGGATCTCTTGCTTCTTATAAAGAAGATTAGATGTTTTGGAAGCAAGAAAAACAGTGATAAATGGTTGATCTTTAGTGATAGAAGTACTAAGTTGTTTCATGGTTTTTTCAAAACCAATAGATCTAGGAACCAGATTCTGAAGCTGAAATATAAAAATAATCAAGATCAATGGTCGGATGGAGTGAAAGTGGAAGTTGCTTATTTCTCAGAAATTTTCAAGTTATCAAATCCCAACTCTTATGAACTGGCGTTTGAGAGTTTCCCTCCAAGAGTTACAGTGAAGATGAATGATATTCCGACCAAACAGATTTCGAAGGAAGATGTAACTCAGGCCATGTTCTATATATGTGTGAATAATAATCCTCGTCCAAAGGGAATGACGGAGGCCTTCTTTCAACAATATTGGGGAATTTTAGGAGACCAAGTAACAACAGAGATTGAAGAAGTTTTCCGATCAGGTATCTTACCGAAAGAATGGAGCTTAACATACCTTTGCCTTATGCCTAAGATTCCCAATCCAGAAGTCATGACTGGCTTGCGCCCGATAAGCCTTTGTTCGGTCTTCTACAAGTGGTGGCTAAGATATTGGTTAATAGACTTCAACCTTGCTAAATTCTATTGTTTATATTAATAAGTCAGATTTCGTAAGAGATATACTGATCTCAGAAAACATAATCATAGCTAATAAAGCTGTACATGATTTAAAAATGCACCCATAGATCTTGAAAATGTTTATGGATGTCAAAACGGACATGTCGAAAGCTTACGACCGTGTAGAATTGAGCTACCTGAGAAGTTTGTTGCTAGCTCTAGGATTTGACAAACAAGGTGGTTCATCGGTTATTAATGTGTGTATGTAACATATTCGGTGCTCATCAATGATCATTCATTTTGATTGATCACACCGCAGAGGGGTATCAGACAAGGAGATCCGCTTTCACTTTTCTTGTTTGTCTTGTGCACCGAGGGTCTCACCCATCTTTGGAATGTGGTGGAAAGGAATGTTCTGCTTAATGGAATGCAATTTGCATTGAATGGTCCGTCTATTCATCACCTACGATCTGTAGACCATAGCATGTTCATGTGCAAAACTTCACTAGTAAAGCCACTTTCCTGAACAAAATCCTGCAATACTAATGTAGAGCTACTGGCCAAAACATAAATTTGTAGAAGTTATCCATCTCCTTTCGAGAGTTGGCCGATGAAGATACCAGAGCACAAATTCAATCTATCATGGGCATTGTCAATGAAGGAGGAGCAAGCAAATACCTGGGCTTACATGAATGTTTCTTTAGGTCAAAGTTTGAAATATTTTCGTATCTAAAGGAAAGATCACAAGCAAGATTGGATGGCTAGTACTTACAGCAAGTATCTCAGGGAATGACATAAATATTGTTGAAATCAATGTGGGAGAAATTTGTGGTTTTTGCAATGTCAGTCATTCGGATACCTAAGACTGTAATCTCCAACATATAGAGCATGATGGCTAATTATTGGTGGGAGATGATTCTAACGAAAGGAAAATTCATTGGCTCGCCTGGGAAAATTTGTGTCTACCAAGGACCTAAGAGGAATTGGGTCTATAGATCTTGAATGCTTCAATCAAGCTTTATTAGCAAAACAAGGATGGAAGATTATAAACTCTCCAAATTGTCTCCTTTCAAGGTTCTTGAAGAGAATTTATTTTAAAAGTGGAGATTTTATTCCGGCATCATACGGTGCAAGACCTTCCTTTGCTTGGCGAAGTATAATGTATGGTAGAGAATTGATGCAACAAGGGATTCACCACAAAGTTGGGAATGGCAAATCAACAAGAGTTTGGCTGGATAAGTGGATTGATGATCCATAGGAATACGAGCTCCCTGGATAAAAAAACTACTTGCTTGATATGAACTTGAGGGCGGATGATCTCATTAATGCTGGAACAAGAAGATGAGATATGCACAAACTGTTAGAGTTATTTGTTTTGACCAATGTTGAGATCATTTTGAAAAACGAACCAGTGGTGAATAAGGAGGATTATGTCCCTTGGAAATATAATAAAAGTGGCCAGATCTCAATCAAATATGCATATTGGCTAGCAACAGACATGAAACAAAGACATAATCAACCCCAATCCTTTGTTTTACCATCCTTAAATGGACTGAAAGAGAAAGCATGAAAAGCACAAACGTCACCTAAGATAAGAGTCTTCACTTGGAAGGCTTTAAGTGAGGCACTTCCTGCTGCAGAATTAATCAATGGAAGAGGGATAAACGTTGATGAGAGATGCCAATCATGTGGTGTAGAGGGAAAGTCTATTAATCACATCATGTTTCAATGTCCATTTGCGAGACAAGTTTGGGCATTGTCGACCATCCCTCACCCTATTGGTGGCTTTATCTCTTCTTATGTCTTTTCTAACTTTGATTTTCTGTTCAACCTTACCAAAATTAGAAATATGAGATGTGAAAATAGTAGAGTATGGCCTTGGATTATTTGGAATATTTAGAAGAGAATGAATCATTTCTTGTTTGAGGTCGATGCTTTAACCGTCTGGAAGACTTGGATAAGGAGTGGAAAAAAACAGAGAAGGCAACCTAGCTAACTTCAGATCATAACTGGCATCCACCAAAACCTGATTGGAGGATGTGAAATGTTGGATTTGATTTGATAACAACAATAACATTGCAGAAGGTACATGGGTATTGAGGAATGATAGGTGTGTGGTTTTATTCCATAGTAGGAAATCATTTGCAGGAATAAACACAAAGGAGGAAGCAAGGTTTAAGGTTTTGTTGTGGTTTGTTGAAATTATGAAAACTAAGAGACAAACTAATGTCATATGTGCCAGAGAATTTGTTGAGTTATTCAGTGCAGTGCAAGGATCAGAGGTATGACCATCTTTTTTATTTCAAGAAAGTAAAATTCGAAGAGAATTAATAAGAGTGGAAGAGTTTGAGATGCTGACGGTTAACAAAAAGTAAATAAAGGGTCATTTTTATTGCTCAAAGCGTTACGAAACTAGGGATTTTCAACTCGTATGTGGTTGCGGGGCATCCTTCTTGATTATTTGAATTCTTTGCTAATGAAAGTCGAATCCTCTAATTGCATTTTAGGAGTTTTTTGGTTTAGTACATTTGGAAGGTGGAAGTAGGGATTTGTTGGTTATAAGGGAGTGTGATCTTAGTCATATCTTTTTGGGTATAATGCCAATGTATATCTATCTTTTCTAGAGAGGTTTTTAAGTGTAATGGTGTTTTTTTCCCTTGTGGCAATGAATGAATTGAATCATTCTTGACAGAAAAAGATGTGAGTTCTCTAGGAAACTTTTTCTTATAGATATACTATAACACGTAACATAAACAATCTACTCCAGTGTTTTCACAGTAGCCCAGGTCATCATCCACAAGTACTCACTTTCTTTGCGATTAGGGACAATTTTGTCTTCGTAGTGCCGAAAATACTAACAAAATGGTTTTTTTTTTCTTTTTTTTTTGTATTTCCTATGAGTAATTTTTTTAAAAAAAATATTAAATTTTTTTATTAAATATTAAAGATTTCAATTTTTATTTTTATTTTTTTTAAAAATATTTAAACGTCATCTCAAAAAGTCACTTCTTAACTCTACACCTTAAATTTAAATTAGTTAAACTAAAGGTATAAATGTATATTTGCACCCTTTAATAAAATATATTTTTGTCATTTTGTTTGGACAAATCTTTTTTTATCACAATAATAAAGCTCAAAAAGAAAATAATGAAAATAATTTTTTTTATTTTGAAAATTTTAATTTATTTTAATTTTAAACCACACCTTCAAAACTTATCCCATAAATCTAGATTAATTAATCAAAAATATAAATGTATATTTACAATATTTAATATATACATGACCAAATCTCTAAGAATAAAATTAAAAAAGGTGTGGGTGTGAAGAAGCGTGTCTGATTGATTGGTGCTATTTTCGTGAATCATCACTCAGATGCAAACACTAACATTAGTAAGGAAAAAGAAAAACATTTATTCTCAATCGAGTCCATTAGTTCTCTTTCCTCACCTCTTCTCAATCCATGGAAGTCGAAGAAGAAGTTCAAAGAATCGTGGATGAAGTTAAGGAGCTCCATGACTCCGCCGCTTCCTTCATCTCTTCTTCTTCCCATCAAGAGCTTACCCTCCGTCAAAAGGCCTCCGCCCTTGACGCCTCTGTTCGCCGTCTCCACTCCAGTCTCGTCTCCGACAAGCGTCTCGATCCCAAGCTCGTCGAGAAGGCATTCTTCCAAATCCCTCGACCTCTCTCTCCCGTCTATTCCTAAAACTTCTTTTCTTGTTTCCTTTTCACAGCTTGAGGAAGATCTGCATCGTGCTAGATGCATGCTCGCTGATGGAGACATCTCTTCGTTTCTCCCACCCAAGCCCCAAGGTTTCAAAATCTCTTATTCCGATTTCAATTTGAGTTTAGATTCCAGTTCATGACCCAATTGATTGAAGCAGGACGCTTTGTTAGAATGTTTTTGGGTCCTGTGAATGTTCGAGCCTCGCGCAAAGACATTCAGCTCAAAGTCAAAGAAGAGTACAATAGCTACAGAGTTAGTGTTTTTGTCCTTGCATGTGGCTTCAGTGTCTCTTGCTTACTGTTGTTTCTATGGAGCAGGACAAGACTGCTCTTCTCTTTCTTTTCTTCCCTGCAGCACTTATGCTTCTGAGATCTTATTACTGGGATGGATGTTTGCCTGCGTTTCCTGTTCAGCTCTACGAGGTCAAATCTAAGAGTTTTTGTTTGGGTTTCTTGGATAATCTTTAAACTCTTTTCCTTTTTTTTTCTTTCACCAGGCTTGGCTCTTGTTCCTCTATGCTGGGTTGGCTATGCGAGAGAACGTATTAAGAGCCAACGGGAGCGATATCCGTTCTTGGTACTCTTATGCTCACTCGATTATTACTGTTATGGTCTCTTTAAGTTTCTCTTTGGTCTTTGTTGTTCGGTGCTTTAAATTTTTGGCTGCTCTTTGCGTCATTCTAGTATTGATATACATGTGCTTGGTGAGTGAAGGCCAAACTGAAATAAGTTTCAGTTTTTGAGATGGTAATGTGTATCTCCTAGATACGTTGAACTTGGGTCTTATGTTTACCAAGCACATGTGTACTTCAATGAAAGTCACTGAAAGTCTTGAATATTTTGTTTGTAAGAATGTTTTCATTCTACATGTGGACCTTAGGTTCTATATTCACTCACCAAGCACATGTATTGCTCCTAAGTTCGTTCTGGCGCATCACTTTACCTTGCTTATATATACTGTCTGCTACTGATGATTCATTTCATTTATTTCTCCATATTAGATTTGGTGTGTTAGCAGATATCCATTTTGGATCATTAAGATGGCTATGTTGACCATTGATGAGAATTAGTAGTAACTGTTGGGTGTAGGCTTGGCAACAAACCTACACGTTTTGCTTCTGTTTATTAGTAGCTCCTCATGTACACTGAATCTGTTTTTGAGTCAGGGGCATCGTAGTTAGAGTAATTAACAGGATTATCAGTTTAACATATTGAGTATCTCTTTGTATAGTTATATGCCATGGAGACTAGCGAACATGTTGATACTCTCATCTAAAGGGTCTCTTTTATTTGGTATATAAGCGTAGACATGATGAAACGGTAGCTTATATTGTTTTGATTTGTAGAAACTAGAGCTCTATATTTTCATGCGTAAAAAGAGACCTTTAGCTTCGATGAAATCCTTTAGTTTAATATGTTATTACTTAGAGAATTCATTTGTTTGTATTGATGTGTTTCGTTTGGCTTAGGAAAATAGTCTCATGGGTTGAGGGTGACTTCAACTCTAAACCTGATATGTTTTTGCAGGTGGCTATATCATCACTACTGTGCCATGGGGATGGCCCTTGTTAGCCTCACATGGGAAATCAAAGGTCAACCGAACTGTGTCCAGAAACAGGTATTGCTTAGAGTTATTTCTTATTATGCAAACTAAAAGTAAATCTTAGGATTGAGCTCAATCATCTACAGAGAGGAGTTCATCTCTTCCTGCAATGGGCTATGATGCAAGGTGTTGCCATGCTTCTGCAAAACAGATACCAACGCCAAAGATTATACACTCGCATAGCACTGGGAAAGGTGATTTATTATCTGCACTTTTCCACAGTCCAAAGTTTTTTCTGCTTTTGGAAAACAGCCCTAATATTTGTGTCGAGAATGATTTTCAGGCTAAGAGGATGGATGTTGTATGGGGAGAAACGGCTGGAGTTGATGGACAGTTATGGCTGTTATGTCCTATACTCTTCATTTTACAAGTGAGTTTTGCTATATCTTAACCAATCAAGTTTATGCTAAAACATCTTAATGCTTCTCATCTCCTCCACTGTGTGCCATCATTCTCGTTAATTGCTGTAAATATTTTTGAGATTTGATCATGAAGAAAACCAGCAGTTATAAAACCCGAAATGTGGAAGTATATCTCTTTTCTAGGCATTTGTCACATTTCGTAAGTTAACTAGTTTTCATGATATTGGCTTTTAAAAAAGCTCTGCTCTTAACTTAACAATCTAAATAAACTTTGTGCAGTTTCTGCTAGGGATCTTAAGGTTTCCTTTGTATATTTAGCCTATTGGGCTTAACACGTTTAAACTTTTGGCAAAACTCAGGGGTTTCAAGCATACGTTGGACTGCTGTTGCTAAAGGCAGCATTAACTGGAGTTGTTGCTGAATGGCAGGTATAGTTTTACGCTTTTGGCAACACTTGTGCATTATTTACCACTGGTATTTTCCCGCGGCACTCTTGTATAAGCCGATGAGAACGTGAATGAAAGAGTAACAGAAGATGAACAGAAATGTTGAGAACTTTGTCATATTTCAGGTGATGGTTTGTGGCATTCTTCTGGTAGTGATGGCTGTGGGAAACTTCATTAACACAGTCGAGACATTGATGGCGAAGTCGAGGGTTAAGGCAAAGATGAAGAAAAGTAAAAGCAGATCAGAGCTTAATCACAGTTCATGATTCTCAACTCTGGGGTCTCTTGTCTCTTTCTCGCATTTCAGAAATTTTGCTTTTTTAAGGCCACGAAAGTCTCATCCTGGGATTCTGAAAACCATGAACATACTTTTCTGTTTATATGGAAGTGGCAGTTGATAGTTGATGCTTTTGTGTTGTATTTGTATAATTTTAAATAATAGTTTATAGTCTTCTCTCTAAGTGTCAGATATTGAAGATGATGGCGATGAAATACGACAGAGCCTTTGTCATTTTGTTTTGTGCATGACACTTCAGTTGGGATTGGGAATACGGTAACTCACACATGGTTTGACGCTTAATTTGGCTTTCTAGTCTATCGTTTGAGCAAAATGGAGACGTTTGGTTAGGTGTTTTTGATCTGACACTGTGTTGCCGGATTGGAATCTATTTGCGCATGCTTCATTAAGTCTTTAATAATATATAAAGTGTTTGACCGCAATTTTACGAATACTTATTTTATCAAAAAATATATATTATATTTATACTGTTATTTTAATTTTTTAATTTTAAATAGTTGAATAATTAGAAATTTTAATATATAGTTCTAGAAGATTAGTGAGATTTAAAATAATTCCACAACATAAACTTTATTCATTAAAAATATCTCTTTTACAGAAAATAATATTATAATTAATTTAAATAATTGGTTGTGAAATTTCTTTATATTTTATTTTAACATGTGAAAAGTTAGAAATACTCAATTTTCAAAAAAAAGAGTAATTTTTTTATAGCTCCATAGGACTAATATAATAAATGATTTTTATCATGAAATTTTTTTGTAAACGTTTTTATATGGACTTTAAAAACTTAAAAAATTCTAACAACTTTTACCTAGAAATCTAATTCTTTTATATAATAATACCTAACCATTAAATTTTTAATAATTTTTTATATACTTAAAACGAATTTAATTTATATTATTATATTTTTAAAAAATAAGATAATTCTTATGTATTACAATTTTATCTTGAAAATATATTAAGATCTAAAATTTACAAAAGCAAAAAAAATTATATTGATGTATTTCTATAATATTTATGATATGTTTGTGTTGTCATTTAAATTTAACTTGATATTTTATTTATTTTTTTTGAAAAAATAAACCGTTACTTATTATGCTGTTTTTTGAATTAATAAAACATAAACTAATAAAATTTGTAAGAAAATCTATACTATTAAAAATTAGATCGGTTAATAATGTTAATACACTTAATGAGTATGTAATTAGTTCTTTTAATATAAAATTAATCATATATTAAAATTTATTTCAATAATTTGATAATAATAATAATAATAATAATTATCTAAATTAGTTTCCAATTTTTTATAAAGTCTTTATTAACATTCTTGAATAATTAAATTAGTTAAATAATTAAATATAAATTAAAACGAATTTCAGTGATTTAATAATTATTATATAAAAATAGTTTATATTGTGCTCCCAAAAATAAATGTACCCTTAATGAATTATTTATATAATTAAAAACATATTAGTGATATAAAATTTATATGTTATATTATGTAATCGATTATAAATTAGTATCATAAAATTTTCAAAATAATCTTTTTTTAAAAATAAGATAGTTCTTATATATATTGTGTTAATATCTGGAAACAATATTTTCTATTACAAAATTAAAAACTAAGATATAATTTAAAATTAAACATTATTCAAATAAAATATTGTATAAAGATTTTTCTAAAAGATTTTTAATATGTGAATTTTTGTAAAATATTAATGTGATAATAAACCTATGTACTTTGATTAAAAATATTGTTTGATATAATTTTTTGAGAACTAAATACTGTAATAACATATTATGGTATTTTTTGAATTAATAAGATAAACTAATAAAATTTTGTAAGATGATAATGCCCACATGTGCGGACAACACACCTAATAAATTATTATTTGTAATACCACTTTTGTTAATTGACAATTTTTTTTCAATTAATTCTAGAGCTACCTTTTATTTTAAGAAGTTAACTAATAAAAGTTAACAACCAATCACATTATAATTATTTTTAAAAATTAATCTATTAACGACACATAAACAAAAAAATACTTAAATGACTTCTCAATTCATATATAATAGAATTTATCTCCTTAAAACTAAGGATTAATTTGGTTAAGGTAAACATGAAAAGATGTATTAGGAAATAGTAGTTTAACCAATTTCTATCATAATTTTGTCAAATCACAAATCACAATTTATCATTTCTTTTTGTATTTGGTGATGAACATAAAATTCAAATGAGTTAAGAAAACAAATTCTTTCTTAAATTATTTGCGATCATCATACTATTTATCAAAACTAATTCATTAAAGAAAATTATTTTATTAAAATTAAGCATAGTTTAGATATCTTTTAAAAATATTATTTTCATTTTTTTCAATTACTTTAAAACATAATTATTTTAATTAAATCTGATTGAAAATTATACATAAAATAAAAAATAATAATTATTTTTTTAAATAATAAATGTCGTTACTTTAGGCGCATATACTTAATATTAATGTGTGATCCAATATTAAATCAAGAAAAAATATTTTTATGTGTATAAAATTTGTTAATTTTTACTATTGTACATTTTAAAAGTTTATTATACTGTAGAAAAATATATCTCATTATTTTTTAAACAATATTTTCTTACTTCCAATTTACATTATATTTTTCATCTTTGACTTTAACATTTTACATTATATTATCTTAACATTTTAAAAACACATAAAACTAATTAATTCACATTGTAGTAACACAGAAATATACATATATCTCGACAAACTAATAAAAATTAAATCATAAGAATATAAAAGAACCATGAACACAAAAATCATATTTTTTTTCTCTCGTATTTTTATTTATGTCTCCTTTCCTTTTTTCTATTAAAAATAAGCATGTTAATTAAATTATAATCAAATCTACATAAATTATGTTAATATAGTATTTACTCTAGGAAAAATCTGTGTTTGATTAATATTATTTTAATTGATTTACCATATAATAGTTTTAAATGAATTACCATATAATAATTTTAAATAAATTACCATATAATAAATGACTTACCATATAATAATTTTAATTCATATTTTTATATTAATAGATGAATTAAATATTTTTTCTTGATTAATATAATTTTAAATGATTTAACATATAATTTTCATGTTTTAAAATAAAAAATATTTTAATCATTTATAAAAGTGATAAATCATCTATGATATTACATTCTCATTGGAAAATGATTGGAATTTTTTAAAATTATATATTTGATTTTTTCGCTTTCATTTGACATATTTTTATAATATACATATAGCGAATGAGTGAGTTTAATTAATATTATTAGGTTTAGATTAATTAGTTTCTAAAATCTATGATTTATTGTATCCACTACTAATATAAATATATTAAAAATCTTTTTATAATCGTTTATGTAGTATCATATGTATTTATATATACATATATATTATCAACTTATATATTTTAATATGTAATATTTAATTTATTTCTACAAATAAATTTAAATTATGTTAGTTTATCTATATTTAAAATGTTTAATTGTTTGTTTGGAAATATAAATTAGATTACGTAATTTGAGGGTTAGTACCCTTTTAAAAACTTTTATTAAATAAACAAAAAAATAAAAAATCATCAATCAATCAAATTATAACAATTAATTGGAGAACTCTTTTGTGAACGACACGTGAGCAAAAACCACTTAAGTGACTTCTCAATTAACATATAGGAGGATAGCTAGATATGGTGAATTTTTTTAATGTCTGAATGATTGTGCAATTACAAAGTATAATAAAATATTACATTAGACGATTCATCAGCCAATAATTTGATATTTTCTATGAGAATTCACGTTTACCTGCATCATCTTCAACATCTTGAGACGTCTGTGTGATCTATGCTGAACGGTATTTTTTGTACCATGTTGAGATCTCTTATTACTTTTTTTCTCCACAATATGCATAATTTGCATGGATGTTGAACCCTATACGTCCTGCTGTAAAAACATTTACCAACCCTAGACGTCCTCATCGTCCAAGTTCATGATAAGTGACACCAAATATCTACAACATTATCCTAGGAACTCCATGAATACATGCAATGAGAGTCGTTCTGTCTACTTACCATCAATGTCTAAAGTTCCCAACAGCCAAAGGCATCACAAAAATTCATGGAATTCAGAAACCGACCCGAGAAGTGGACAAACCACCCTTTGCAAGATAAAGGTCACGAGTAAACCGGTCTCGCAATTCACTTCTCTCCGACTTCAATGGACTGACCTCATGATCAGATCCACGACCAGCCTCAACATCATGGGCTTCAAACAGATTGCCCCCGACGTCAGTCGACATCTTGCTCCTCTTTTCTCTTTTTCTGCTCTTGACATAATTGACGTCATCAGGATGTCTCGTGTTCCGACAACGTCTCAATGTGTCTTGAAAATGTGCTCGGGGAGAAGAAGGTTCAGCAGAGAACCTGGAAATCACAACAACCAATGTTACGCGTACTAACAATAGAATGAGCTCGAGTACAATAAAACTCGAAATATACCAGAGATAATGCCATGAACGGACTTTATCGTCCCCGAGTGATTGATTACGAACGATTTGGAAGGGCAATGAACTCCTGCACCATCACCTCAAAACATGTAAAATACAAGCGAAAAAACAAAATAAGGATATGAAGTGATGCAACAGACCAGGAAGTTTTTTCATTCTCATATCACAATATCCATAAGATCGGCATGCACCGAGTCCGCTTTAACCCTGAAAAAAATACTTACTCTCCCAATCCGACACCTCAATTGGAAGAGCAGTGATGATCTGATGACTGCCAGACACGTAATACATTCCAGCTTTTTTAGGGACAACCTTGAAATATGTTACGGCCTCAAGGAGTTGCGGGGTCATAGTCTGACTAAGCTCACCGGCCAAAACAACAAGACATACCATGGCCCAAATACCACTAACAGCAAGTTCGCGATGTAACGTTTCTGGAAGTAGAGCAACATAAGTTGAGGAAATCGCTCAAAAAATATTCGTATATAGAAAAACATCCCAGATGAGTGATACACTAAAAATGAATCTTTGCTACTGTCAAGTTAACAGTTGTAATTATAGTACTTTAGATTCAAATCCAGAGGACCAGTCTACACTTTATTTCTATGAGTTTTAAATTCAAGCTAAGAAGAAAATATGGTTTTAAGATTTAGGTGACTTAGATGACAAGTAAATAAAGATGTTTGAATGCGATTTGATATGAAAGCCGACCTAGGGTTTAATGCAGGTATTGATTTAGCCAAACAATTATTCAAGCACTGGTTTACACAATCTAGAACATCGGATCTCTCAACTGATCCAACCCACTGTCGTGGTGATGGATCCTTTGCGAGCCGGCCGGATCACCTAAGCTGTCGCTTGGGATCAGAGGCGGCTACAAGCCTTAGAGTTCATGTCCGATCTAGTTCACTTAATGCTCTAATATCTACTTTCGCTGATTAAAGACATTAAGCTCATTCAATATAGGTCAAGTTATCTCCTTCGTGGTTAGCTAGGCGATGAACAACAGATCTAGCATTAAGTGATCAAGTTGATGCAAGCAATAAGATTAATATGAATGAAGAGTCCAATGAATGATGCTTATCTATGTTTGGCTTGCTTATCAATACCCTAAAACCCTAGGCGAGCCAGATGACTACTCAATCATGATGCAGTGAAACAAAGACATTAAATCTGAAATAAACTGCATAAGATAAGAGTAGAAAAACAAAGGGTTTAGGATGATCTTCTCTAGGAAAGATGGAGCTTTATCCCTTACAATTGCAAATCACCAAAAAAAACAAGTCTAGGTCTCTTGTCAAAACTAGCGTTAGAAAATAGAAAATAATAGAGGAGGTCTTTTTTATAGGGAGGTGCCAATAGGTAGAAGAAAATTAGGGCAACAGAGCTTTAATTCCCGAAATAGGAGTTCCCATATTCGTCTGGAACAGTCTCGAGACTGTTCTTCTTGAGTGTTCTGCGCAATATTACTCCAAAAAGACATCTTATCTTCATGTGCCCTTTCTTTACTCTTCTATCAACTCCAGCCCTGAAAAAGACCACAAGGGACTAGACTAACATGGTTTAGAGTCTTGAATCAAATAAAAACATATATACAATGATGTGAAAAACACCATAAATCAATTTCCCCAGACTTAGATCCTTGTTTGTCCTCGAACAAGGCAAGTATCAAGAACAGGGAGAAAGGTTTGAAAGTGTGGGAACTCGCTTATTTTCAGTAACCATACTCTTACCACGAATCTCTGAACCATACAAGAAGTTAGCTAAGACCTCATACACTTACTGAAACCCCCTGACTGCTGTTCGAAAATCAGCTCCATACTCTACATCTCAACCTGAAAAAGCAACTGTAAGACCCAAACCCGGCCGACTAGGCCGCGGTCGAAGCCTCACGTCGCTCGGTCCGTACACAGACCGAACCTCTAGATTTTTGCCCTTATTTATAATTTCGCCTAACAGCGAGGGCTATCTTTAGACCTTAGCTTACGACTACCTTAGTCGATTCCTAGCTTAGATCCTTTCAAATTATGCACAGCGGAATATTTTCTAGATACCATTGGTCTATGACCAATCTAATACTTGTCCGGTTTAATCGCCTCAGCCTTGGTTAGCTATATCAACTACCAACTAGCTCAAAGGTCGATCCTAAACCCAAACCAAGTCATACTGATCTGAGGTTTCATTCCCCTCA
This sequence comes from Moricandia moricandioides, assembly GCA_905132885.1. Taxonomy (NCBI): domain Eukaryota; kingdom Viridiplantae; phylum Streptophyta; class Magnoliopsida; order Brassicales; family Brassicaceae; genus Moricandia; species Moricandia moricandioides. The sequence continues at coordinate 193,301 of CAJHQQ010000335.1, read as the reverse complement.
ATCATTCTACTAGCATCCTAACCAGATACTAATATAACCAGTATTTGATAAATCATACCTTTGCCACATCCACGGAGCTTAGTAGCTCATCGGACCTCCATTGACCCGAACTACACTTACTTGTCTAATGAACCATTAGACTCATTGAGTGTCTCCTTAGTTCGTATCTTATTCCTACATAAGACAATTCCCTTTGGGTACTTAGTCATTCAACCAACCATCCCCACAGACTAAGGTAACCCTAGAGAAGTCTTCAATCAGTTAAGGATATGCATATGGACCTTATCGGCTCATACAACATCCAGCCTCGTTTCACCGTATAGGCAATAATACCAAGTCCCTTTCTGGAATGAGAATGCCCATCATATCCTAAGTCAATCATCCAACCATCCTCACATGACTTAGAACTGATGAGTGTTCATCTTGCCTAATCGGCATTGGTCTATATCCGAGACCACTGATCTAACGTGTTCATAGCAAACGATGTATTCATTAATCAGGTTAGATCCGACACCTTCATCCATCCCTTATGGATCAGGTCGTCCCTTCTCAACCATGATCAGATCATATACAACTTTACTTGAACAGTCACACCTACTCGGTCACGATCCATTCGTACCTCCTCGGTCCCGAATCATTCGTACCCTTTCGGACCCGTACCGTTCGTACCCTTTCGGTCCCGACCCGTTTGTACCCTTTCGGTCCCGACCCGTTCGTACCCCTTCGATCCCGACCCGTTTGCATCCCTTGGATCACAATACGTTCTTACCTCTTGGATCACGACACGTTCGTACCTCTTGGATCACGACACGTTCGTACCTTTTGTATCACTACATGTTCGTACCTTTTGGATCACGACACGTTCGTACCTTTTGGATCACGACACGTTTGTACCTTTTGGATCACGACACGTTCGTACCTTTTGGATCACGACACGTTCGTACCTTTTGGATCACGACACGTTCGTACCTTTTGGATCACGACACGTTCGTACCTTTTGGATCACGACACGTTCGTACCTTTTGGTTCACGACACGTTCGTACCTTTTGGATCACGACACGTTCGTACCTTTTGGATCACGACACGTTCGTATGTCCTGACTTAACAAGTCATGGACTGAACCATATGGACCAGACAGAACTTGCATCCAATGGCACCTTTTGGAACATGCACCCTTTGGTCGATGGCACATCCAAAAGGTACGAACGTGTCGTGATCCAAAAGGTACGAACGTGTCGTGATCCAAAAGGTACGAACGTGTCGTGATCCAAAAGGTACGAACGTGTCGTGATCCAAAAGGTACGAACGTGTCGTGATCCAAAAGGTACGAACGTGTCGTGATCTAAGAGGTACGACCGTGTCGTGATCCAAGAGGTACGAACGTGTCGTGATCCAAGAGGTACGAACGTATTGTGATCCAAGGGATGCAAACGGGTCGGGACCGAAGGGGTACGAACGGGTCGGGACCGAAAGGGTACGAACGGGTCGGGACCGAAAGGGTACGAACGGTTCGGGTCCGAAAGGGTACGAATGATTCGGGACCGAGGAGGTACGAATGGATCGTGACCGAGTAGGTGTGATTGTTCAAGTAAAGTTGTATATGATCTGATCATGGTTGAGAAGGGAAGACCTGATCCATAAGGGATGGATGAAGGTGTCGGATCTAACCTGATTAATGAATACATCGTTTGCTATGAACACGTTAGATCATTGGTCTCGGATATAGACCAATGCCGATTAGGCAAGATGAACACTCATCAGTTCTAAGTCATGTGAGGATGGTTGGATGATTTACTTAGGATATGATGGGCATTCTCAGTCCAGAAAGGGACTTGGTACTATTGCCTATACGGTGAAACGAGACTGGATGTTGTATGAGCCGATAAGGGCCATATGCATATCCTTAACTGATTGAAGACTTCTCTAGGGTTACCTTAGTCTGTGGGGATGGTTGGTTGAATGACTAAGTACCCAAAGGGAATTGTCTTATGTAGGAATAAGATAAGAACTAAGGAGACACTCAATGAGTCTAATGGTTCATTAGACAAGTAAGTGTAGTTCGGGTCAATGGAGGTCCGATGAGCTACTAAGCTCTGTGGATGTGGCAAAGGTATGATTTATCAAATACTGGTTATATTAGTATCTGGTTAGGATGCTAGTAGAATGATTGAGGGGAATGGAACCTCAGATCAGTATGACTTGGTTTGGGTTTAGGATCGACCTTTGAGCTAGTTGGTAGTTGATATAGCTAACCAAGGCTGAGGCGATTAAACCGGACAAGTATTAGATTGGTCATAGACCAATGGTATCTAGAAAATATTCCGCTGTGCATAATTTGAAAGGATCTAAGCTAGGAATCGACTAAGGTAGTTGAAGCTAAGGTCTAAAGATAGCCCTCGCTGTTAGGCGAAATTATAAATAAAGGCAAAAATCTAGAGGTTCGGTATGTGTACGGACCGAGCGACGTGAGGCTTCGACCGTGGCCTAGTCGGCCGGGTTTGGGTCTTACAAGTTGATATCAGAGCATGCTTGATCCTGTTTAGGACCATGCTCAAAAATGTTGAGTTCAAACCGATATTTTTTCTGAAAACTAAGTTGGTTCTAACAACCTTAGTTAGGGTGAGCCAAGAGAGAGTTGAGGTAAGTAGTGTTTCACGCTTGAGAACTGAGAAGTTCCAAGGTGAAGCAGCTTAGCCAAGATACAGTCTCTAAGGGAAAGAGCCTTATACTAGAAGGTTTGCCAACCTAGTTACTAAGGAATAATGAATGGTCTTGAAAGGACATGAGGATTGAGGTATATTATAAACACTCTTGCGAATGGTGTGAGCATTCGTAAAAGTGTGACACTTTGGAGAATGGTATGGGACGTTTTCCAAATGTGTGATTAAACCGAGATCCTAATCGTCTAGGTCCTTTTATGATGAGGGTTGAGATATACTATAAACACTCTTGTGAATGGTGTCAGCATTCACAAAAGTGTGACACTTTGGAGAATGGTATGGGACGTTTTCCAAATGTGTGATCAAACTGAGATCCTGATCGTCTAAGGACCCTCATGACCGGTGGTGTGGACCCTCATGACCGGTGGTGTGGAACCACATGTACTTTTCAACACAGGGGCTACACAAAGTTTCGTGAGCCCAGAGCTGGTTGGAAAGGGTCTGTTCTGTTTAGAATCTGGGGATAATTTGAGGTTAGTGAAGACTGCCGGTGGGCAAGTCATGCAATCACTAGGCCTTATGACAAATGTCCCGGTGACGATCCAAGGTAAGAATCTACCTGTGGATCTGATCGTTGTTCGCCTACAGTATCACAAGGTGATCCTAGGCATGGTCTGGTTGGGAAAGTATCGGGCCACTCTCGATTGCCACAAGGGTTGTGTGCGATTGGAGATTGGACCTCACCGGTTGAGTACCAAAGTCTAAGTCCGGCTCTAGTAGAAGTAGTGGTTCAGTAGTCCGTGTGGAACGGATGCTATGTCAGGGTTGTGAGGCCCTTCTGGCCACAATCGCCACTATGGAGCGCGGCAATTCTGTCGATCTAAATGATCTGTCTGAGGACTCGTTGGTGTCTGAGTTCCCGGATGTGTTCCGTTCGCTACAGGGTGTCCCCCCTGGTAGGTCGGATCCATCCATGATCGAACTAGAACCAAGGACAGCTCCACTGTCCTAGAGTCCGTATCGAATGGCTCCAGCCAAGATGGCCGAGCTAAAGTCGACCATGTCCAAGAAGGGACCATGGTCGCAGTACAACCAAGTCGGAGATTGACCTAGGGTTGGGATTTCAATTTGATCAAGCCCATGAGGCGAGGATCAAATTATGACAATGTCCAGTGAGGGACAGAAGTCAAGTCTGAGGACTTGTTGGTGTCTGAGTTCCCGAATGTGTTTCGTTCGCTACAGGGTGTCTCCCCTGATAGGTCGGATTCATTCATGATCGAACTAGAACCATGGGCAGCTTCACTGTCCAAGAGTCCGTATCGAATGGCTCCGGCCAAGATGGCCGAGCTAAATAAGCAATTGCAAAAATTGCTTGACAAGGGGTTCATACGTCTGAGTAGTTCCCTTGGGATGCACCAGTCCTCTTGTGAAAAGAAGGATGGTAGTATGTGTCTGTGAATCGACTATCAAGGGTTGAACATGGTTTACTGTGAAGAACAAGTACATGTTGCCTAGGATAGACGATGTGTTGAGTATGTGTTACGACTTAGCCATGAATTGCTCGGATCATAGGACTTGTGATTACGTTCAGAATGAACGAGTCAGAGTACATGATCAAGGACAAGATGAGAACCTGTGGAAGGTTTCTCTAAACATGGGATTGAGTACCAAACCGCGAAGGATGGTACAATCCTAGTCTGTGGAAGGATTAGCGTTCCTGATGGTAGAGTACTAAAGGAGGAGATTATGAGAGAATCTCATAAGTCTAAAATCTCGGTACACCCAAGATGTACGAGAAACCTCATGAAGTACTATCATTGGATCCGTATGAAGGCTGATGTGGCCGAATGGTTGGATAAGTATTTCACTTGTCAACCCATCAAGGCTAAGCATTAGGTTCTGAGTGGGTTGTTACATAACTTGTCTATTCCGGAATGGGAGTGGGACCATATCACAAAAGGGTTTTGTGACTGGGTTCCCAACGCCAAGGAATAAGAAAGATGCGATTTGGTTCATGGTGGATCACCTGAACAAATTGGCACACCTTCTGGCCATCAGGTAATCAGAGATGTTGATCGGATTGTACCCAAGTACATCGATGAGTTTTCTCCGACTACATGGTGTGCCGGCTAGTATTGTATGAGATAGGGACTCACGTTTTACATCTCATTTCTGGAATGCTTTTCAGAAAGCGCTCGGAACAAGAGTAAACATGAGTATCGCCTATCACCCACAGACGGATGGACAATTGGAACGTATAATTCGAACGTTGGAAGATATGTTGCGAGCACGTGTCTTGGACTAGGGTGATTCCTGGGAGAGATATCTACCTTTGGTAGAAATGCTTACAGCAACAGCTTCCGTAAGAGTATTGGCATGTCGGCATACGAAGCTCTGTATGGGCGTCCATGTAGGACACCCCTATGCTGGACCCAAGTGGGGGAGCGTGGTATGATTAGACCGGAAATTGTCAAAGAGACAACCGGCAAGATCAAGTTTGTTTCTGAAGAAAAAATTGATTCGGATTCGAGGACGAATCCATCATAAGTGGGGGAGACTTGTAGCACCCCCAATCCTGAGTAAGGATCGTGGGACTGACCATGGTTCGAGGGAACGAGCTAAGGATCGTTTAGATCAAGTTAAACACGTTCCATGGTCATAATAGAGTTAAGTCATAAGGACTTAACCAAAGGAAAGGGAAAGAAATAAGTTAAAAGAGCTGAACAAGTGTTTGGGCAGCTGGACCGAGTGTACGGCCAGCTCGACCAACTAAACACAGCTCGACCAAGCTCAGCTCAGCTCAACACTACCTAGGTCAGCTCATTCAGCTGAGCTACCAGCTCAGTCAGATGGACCAGCTGGCGATCAGCTCATCTCAGCTGGACAGAGTGTTTGGGTTCTGGGCGGTTGGTCCGGGTCCGGGCCGGTGGCGGGCCAAGGTGGTCCGGCCATGTGGTTGGGGGCCTGGTGGACCCTTGGGCTAGGCCATGGGCTAAGTCTGGTGGGTCTGGGTCGTGTTTGGGCTTGGTATCAACCCATTAAAGGCCTGATATGGTCGAAGGGTTGCGGGTGGTCAAGGGTTGCACCCTATCGACCAAGTGGTGCCCTTTCACCCAAAGGTCGTGTCCGTTCGAGGGGCAAAACTTACCCCCTCGCCCTCTATAAATAGGGGTCCTCCCTGCACGTTTTATTCATTCAGTTTCAGACATCACAGACAGAAGAAAATACAGAGAGAAAAGGAGAGAGAGTCGGATTCAATAATCCAATATCGATATGCTTGTGTAGGCGATATCGAGACTGTTTTGAGAGAGATCATGAGGGAAGTTGAGAACGACCTTCTGATTGGTTTTGATCATTGATATCAACTCTCAAACCTTCCTCCTGAGTCTTGTAACACACGCAAATCACAAGGAAATAAGAGAGAGGGCCGGACTTCACTTTCTAAGGACGATATAGCCTTAAAGGGGGAAGTTCGTGGAGAGACTGTTTTGTGGAAGTCCATGGGAAGTGATGCACGACCCATGAATGGATCTTATCATTCCTGGAAGTGAATGATAAGACTTGATAAAGGCGTGGTTATTATCTTCATGGACGTTTCAGGTAATGGTTGGTATTGGCGAACCATCGCCATGGATCATTGATCGGTAAGATCGTGGTTATGGGTTGGGTTTTGGTCCAACTGCATCTGGATCTCTTCCTTCTTCTTTTCAATACTGGTTCTTATTCTCCTACTCTGTATTTGTGTGGTTTAGTCACGGAAATGACTTGGTAGGATCCAAGGTCATGTTCGAGTGGAACCAACCATGATCGTTGGTTCATGGCCGATTGGACGGATGGTCCGATGGGTCATAACCATGAACCGGTTTTTCTTTGTTCTGGAAAGGGTAATTCCGTGGGTTCATTGGGCTTGTATGGGATATTGGGTTATGGCCTTTAGTCGGTCCATGTTGATTGGATCAAGTCCCAATGGGTCGGTTATGTGGACAGTCCGGATCATGCCATAGCATGGGCGGTTGGTCTGAACGGTTGGAATGTCCCAAAGGGGTACGAGTGCCAAGAGTCATGAGTCACCAAGGGTTGTGAGTTACCAAAGGGTGCAAGTAACCAAAAGGCATGAGGTGCCAAGGGTTACGAGTATCAAAGGGTACGAGGACCAAATGGTGCCATCGACCAAAAGGTGCCATCGACCAAAGGGTGCATGTTCCAAACGGTACCATTGGATGCAGGTTTTGTCTGGTCCATATGGTTAAGTCCATGACTTGTTAATAGCCACGCCTTTATCAAGTCATATCATTCACTTCCAGGAATGATAAGATCCATTCATGGGTCGTGCATCACATCCCATGAACTTCCACGAAACAGTCTCTCCACGAACTACCCCCTTTAAGGCTATATCATCCTTGGGAAGTGAAGTTCGGCCCTCTCTCTTCTTCCTTGGTTATTTGCGTGTGTTACCAGACTCAGGAGGAAGGTTTGAGAGTTGATATCAGTGATCAAAACCAATCAGAAGGTCGTTCCCAACTTCCCTCATGATCTCTCTCAAAACAGTCTCGATATCGCCTACACAAGCATATCGATATTGGATTATTGAATCCGACTCTCTCTCCTTTTCTCTCTGTATTTTATTCTGTCTGTGATGTATGAAACTGAATGAATAAAACGTGCAGGGAGGACCCCTATTTATAGAGGGCGAGGGGGTAAGTTTTGCCCCTCGAACGGACACGACCTTTGGGTGAAAGGGCACCACTTGGTCGATAGGGTGCAACCCTTGACCACCCGCAACCCTTCGACCATATCAGGCCTTTAATGGGTTGATACTAAGCCCAAACACGACCCAGACCCACCAGAATTAGCCCATGGCCTAGCCCAAGGGTCCACCAGGCCCCCAACCACATGGCCGGACCACCTTGGCCCGCCACCGGCCCGGACCCGGACCAACCACCTAGAACCCAAACACTCCGTCCAGCTGAGATGAGCTGATCGCCAGCTGGTCCATCTGACTGAGCTGGTAGCTCAGCTGAATGAGCTGACCTAGGTAGTGTTGAGCTGAGCTGAGCTTGGTTGAGCTGGCCGTACACTCGGTCCAGCTGCCCAAACATTTGTTCAGCTCTTTTAACTTATTTCTTTCCCTTTCCTTTGGTTAAGTCCTTATGACTTAACTCTATTATGACCATGGAACGTGTTTAACTTGATCTAAACGATCCTTAGCTCGTTCCCTCGAACCATGGTCAGTCCCACGATCCTTACTCAGGATTGGGGGTGCTACAGCAACACTATCGAGACAAAACTCCCTACATTCATTAAGATCAGCGTGAGCTTCTTGTCACATGCACTACTTAGGGTAGACGGGCTAGGTGTTAGAACAGGCTATTTTAGTGTTTGAGTGGTGGAGCTTAGAGTGTTTAGGGGTTACCGATTTTTGAGGTGGATGCAGGATATTGCACAAAACTGCAGGAGAGGATGGATCCATTGATGTCCACAGCTCTTACTCACTGCTGCTCTGATCAAACCGGTTGTTCTCCAGTTGGATCACCCTATCTGACTGCTCCTCTCATAAACACTCGCTCTTCCTTACTCTATTTATGGTACTGGATCACTACACCTTTCCCAGTGGCATAATCATATATATTCATCCCCTTTCTCGTCACTCAAAGAAATAAAATACTAGATTTTTTTTATCTACTTATGCACAATGATTGAGTAGTGACGAGAGAATGAGGTAACAATTAGTTTTGGGAGCCACTGGTGGTTTTTACCTCAACTCTGTGACTTGTTCTTCTTATTAGTGGATCAGGCGCCTGACTGCTCTCCATTCATGGATCAGGCATCTGACTGATCTTCTCTTCATTCGTGTTCCTTCCTCTTCTTCTGAATGATTTAGCATCGATGAGTAAGAGGTTGTGTCGATCCCTTCTTCTCCAACCTTTTTGCACATATCTGCATATATAACATGAGGAAAAACAAGTGCATGTGGGTGGAACAAAGGTTAAGGTGCAAGGTGGGAACTAGCTAAAGATGAGCTAGCCACTCAAGAACAGCAAGAGGGATGAAAAGGGATAAGAAGTCCTGAGTGTAGGTCTCGTTGCCCTGATCTAATGCCCATAACAAGAAGAATTTAAAGTCAAAGTTAGGTCCAAGTTAGGTGGAGTTAAGTCTACCCAGTGTAACCTGATCAGTAGAGAACTTCTGGAGAGTCTAATGAGAAATGTCAGGGTGTTCCAGGTCCATGTATGGGTCGTTCGCCACTGCTAAGGTCACTGAATAAGAAAGTTAGAGCACAAAGTGGTTAAAATAACATCACACAATAATGTCCTGACTCCCACAATAGTTCAGAGTGACTCGATCCTAAAGCAAGACTCAATAAAACATTAAAATGACACAAGAACAAGGACTGACTCAAAGCACACAAATGCTCCCCCAGACTTAGATCACACCATCCCTGGTTGTGATAGAAATAGGAGTAACAAAAACACACAAATATAAATAAAGCATGAAAAATAAATAGTTCTCCTTTTTTTTTGGTTCTGATTACTTACCTGGAACAGTCGAGTGGAACATGCACCTGATTGTTCCGCCGAAGTAACTCAGTTTTTCTTGTTTTTATGACCTGCAAATTAAAATCTAACAAAACAAAAACATAGGAAAAGAGAAGTTATATACATACCAGTGGGTTGCCTCCCACCAAGCGCTTGGTTAACGTCACTAGCTTGACTTTGATGAGCCGATCAGGCTGGAGAAGGATCGCCTAAGGGTATTTCTACTCCTTCTGCGATTGGTGTGTCAGCAAGATAGGGCTTGAGACGCTGACCATTAACAACAAATTCTCCACCTCTTGTGTCCAGCAACACAACAACTCCATAAGGTCGAACCTCCTTGATAGTGAAAGGTCCAGACCATTTCGATTTAAGCTTTCCAGGGAATAACTTCACTCGAGAGTTAAAGAGCAAGACTTGATCATTCGGTGCAAAGCTCCTGCTAATGATCCGTTTGTCATGGAATGCCTTAGTCTTCTCTTTGTAGATCATAGAACTCTCATAGGCTAGATGCCTGATCTCCTCCAACTCGTGAAGTTGCATGGTTCGCCTCTCCTTGGCCGGTTTAATGTCGAAGTTTAGTAGTTTAACAGCCCAAGCTGCCTTGTACTCTAGTTCAACAGGTAGATGACACGCCTTGCCATAGACCAGATGATAAGGAGTGGTCCCTAATGGTGTCTTATAGGCGGTTCTGTATGCCCAAAGAGCATCATCCAGCTTGAGAGATCAGTCCTTACGGGTAGTATTAACTGTTTTCTGCAGGATGTTCTTGATTTCTCTGTTGGAGACTTCCACTTGATCACTTGTCTGGGGATGGTAGGCGGTTGCAACCTTATGTTTCACCCCGTTCTTGCTCAGCAATCCTTGGAACAGTTTGTTGATGAAGTGTGATCCACCATCGCTTATTACCACTCTAGGAACTCCAAATCTTGGAAAGATGATGGAGGTGAACATCTTTGTTACGACCTTTGCATCATTGGTTGGACTAGCAACGGCTTCTACCCATTTGGAGACATAGTCTACAGCAACCAAGATGTACTCATTCTTATAAGAAATTGGGAAAGGTCCCATGAAATCGATTCCCCAACAGTCGAACACTTCTACTTCCAAGATGTAGTTATGAGGCATCTCGTTTCTCTTGCTCACGCTACCCATCCTTTGGCAGGAGTTGCATCGTGATATAAATGCATGAGCATCCCTAAACATAGTGGGCCACCAGAAACCGGCTTGGAGTATCTTGGAGACTGTCTTGAAGGTAGCAAAATGACCAGCATAGGAGGAACCGTGACAGTGGTGAAGTATTCCTGGAATGTCAGCCTCTGGAACACATCTCCTGAAGATCCCATCCTTACCTTGACGATACAAATACGGCTCATCCCAAAAGTAATGCCTTGCTTCTCTCAAAAATTTCCTCTTCTCATTCCCAGTAAATTTCAGAGGTTCCTTTTCAGCAGCCAGGAAGTTAGCAATCTCAGCAAACCATGGAAGATTCGGATACTGCTTCTGGATCACTGTTATGAATTCATCATCTGCGCCGGAACAGGCCTTGCTGACAGGTGATGACTGTTCCGTAGTGATCGGACCAATCATGTTGACATATTCCATCGGTTGTTCCTCATCAAGAACTGTCTCATCCGACACTTTCATCCTGGAAAGGTGATCTGCTACTCCATTTTCAACCCCCTTCTTGTCTCTTATCTCGAGGTCAAACTCTTGGAGCAAAAGAATCCACCTCAAGAGCCGTGGTTTAGCATCCTTCTTCGTGAGCAGGTACTTGAGAGCTGCATGGTCAGTGTGCACGATTACCTTCGATCCAACTAGGTAGGATCTGAACTTCTCAAACGCATAGACGATGGCCAGGAGCTCCTTCTCTGTAGTTGCATAGCGACACTGAGCCTCATCCATTGTTCTGCTCGCATAATAGATCACGTGCAGCTTCTTGTCTTTTCTCTGTCCTAAGACTGCTCCCACTGCAAAATCACTTGCGTCTGTCATGATCTCAAAAGGAAGATCCCAGTCTGGAGGTTGAAAAACCGGTGCACTGACTAGATCCCCCTTGATCGCATGGAATGCAGCTAGACAGTCGCTATCAAATGAGAACTGAGCTTCTTTGCAGAGCAGCCGAGTGAGTGGTCTAGCAATCTTAGAAAAATCCTGGATGAATCTCCTGTAGAAACCAGCATGTCCCAAGAAGCTCCGAATTCCCTTTACTGTAGTATGCGGCTGTAGACTCATCATGACCTCAATTTTTGCCTTGTCAACCTCGATGCCTTTTTCTGATATCTTATGTCCTAGAACAATCACATCTCTGACCATGAAGTGACACTTCTCCCAGTTCAGCACAAGATTCTTTTCCTCGCATCGCTTCAGTACCCTGCACAAGTTTGACAAACAGACATGAAAGGAGTTTCCATAGACGCTAAAATCGTCCATGAAAACCTCCATTATGTCTTCAATTAGATCTGTAAAAATCGGCATCATGCAGCGTTGGAAGGTCGCTGGGGCATTGCACAAACCAAACGGCATCCTTCTGTAAGCGTATGTTCCGTATGGACATGTGAAGGTTGTCTTCTCCTGATCGTCGGGGTGGATGAAAATCTGAAAGAAACCTGAATAACCATCTAAAAAGCAATAGTAAGGGTGGTTAGCCAATCTTTCAAGCATTTGATCAATGAAAGGAAGTGGGAATTGATCCTTGCGAGTTGCTGCATTTAATTTACGAAAATCAATGCACATGCGATGACCAGTGACTGTTCTAGTAGGGATCAGTTCATTCTTTTCATTTGTTATAACAGTGATCCAACCTTTCTTAGGTACTAAATGAACATGGCTAACCCACTTACTATCAGAAATTGGATAGATTACACCAGCCTCTAGAAGTTTCATTATCTCTTTCTTTACAACATCTTTTAGATTCGGGTTTAACCTCCTCTGATGTTCCACAGAAATCATCGATTCATCTTCTTGGTGAATTCTATGCATGCATAAATCAGGTGAGATGCCATGTATGTCAGCAAGAGAATAACCTAATGCTTTACGATATTTTCTCAATTCACATAAAAGCAGAGCAGTCTCAGCATTGTTCAGGTCAGCATTCACAATGACAGGATATGTAGAATTAGGTCCAAGGAAGCATATCTGAGCCCTTTAGGAAGGGGTTTGAGTTCTACCTTTGGAGCTTTCAGCTCGCTCCAGGAATCATCAGTCTGAGACGCTGGAACAGACGGGTTTCGAGTCGAGGTTGTTATGGCTGGATGGCTGGTCTCGCTGTTCTCCCTCAGACTTAGATTCGCCACTAACCTTTCCATACTCCTAGTTGAATCCAGGAGTTTGGCATAGGCATCAGCATCGATATTTTCTAAACTCTGCTCAGCTTCAGCTCTGATTAAGGCGAGCTCAAGAGGATCATCTGTTAGAATCTCCTCAATCATCCCTTTATGTGGTTCCAGAGGATCGCTCTCTTCCTGGACAGTGAAGGTCTGTCCGTCCAACATTGGTTTCTTCAGCATCTGATCCATCTCAAACGTCATCACAATATCACCCAGATGGAGGTCGATCTTCCCTTGTCGGACATCTATGATGGCTCCAACAGTGCATAGGAATGGTCTGCCCAGTATCAGGGGATCCTTCGACTCTTCCTCAAGTTCCAGAACAACGAAATCAGCTGGGACAAGTGTGTTTCCAACCAAGACTTGCAGATCTTCAAGGATTCCAATTGGTGATTTCACTGAGCGGTCAGCAAACACTAAAGACATCCTGGTAGGTTTGAAATTTGTGTACCCAAGACGCCTAGCAATAGAATACGGCATCAGGTTTATGCTTGATCCTAGATCAACGAGTGAACATGAGAAGACTGTTCTTCCAATCTGGATTGAGAGGACAAATTTCCCTGGATCACCCTGTTTCTTGATCTTCTGATTCTGGAGCACCGCACTACACTCCTTTGAAACAACCATGAATTCACTATCGTCAGATACCTTTCCCGAGATCAGTCCCTTTACAAAGCTTCGCATGGATAGTATCATCTGGATCGCACTCATCAAAGGGAGTCTGACTCTGAGATCCTCTAACATCTTTCTGCACTTCATCTCCTCTTTATCCTTACGAGTAGCTCTGGCTGGAACAGGGTAGGGTACCTTAGGAACATACTGACGAGCGGGGGAAGGGTTAGCAGTAGGAGGAACAACCTCAGCAGGTCGCTCTTCGTCAGTCGAAACAGTCTCAGTAGGCTGTTCTTCCTTTTCTTCATCTGTGGGTACAGCTTCAGGTGGTTGTTCCGACTTCTTCTGTTTCCCTTTCTCAGAGGCTGTATACTTCTTATGTGCTGGGTCAGTAAGCGGCCTTCCACTCCTTAGTGTGACAGCATTACACTCCTTAGGATTTTTATCTGTTCTCGCAGGGAGTATTCCTTGCTGTCTCTTCACATTCTCGGCAGTCTGAGCAATCTGGATGTCCATCTGTCTCATGTGACTGGAAACCTGATCGTACTTAGCACTCAGATCATCAAACATATGGTTCATCCTTCCATTGATGTCTGTTGTGACCTGATTCAATGATATGCCTTGCATTTTCTGTCCTTGGAGCAGCTGCTGCATCATCATAGCAAGACTCTTCATCTCATCTTTGGGAGCAGCCTGTGCGAGTGGAGTAGACTGCTGGTTGGTCGGTTGCTTCTGGGCATGAAACTGGCTGTTCTGCGGCTGGCTGAGAACAAAGGTCCTTCCCTGATAGTTCTGGTTGTTGTTCGTCTGATATCCAGTATTCTGGTTCTGGCTGTTCTGGGGGTTATCAGTCGATCCATCTGCCTTAGGATTATTGAACAGGTGAGGATTGTTCCTGACATTGTGGTTCGAGTTGTAGTTCTTGAACTGCCATCCCTGCCCATTCACATAGCTCATTTCATTCATATCCTCAGCAGACTGTTCCGCTTCTTGTTTACCATCTGCTGCCAGTTTTTCTGGTGTAGCTTCTTCCATGATGAACACCTGGTTTTGATGGCTCTTAAGCAGCTGATCCATCTTAGCTGTCAACTCATCGATCCTGCTGTGGTCAACACTGTTCACCTTCTCAATCCGATCATTATCCTTGTTGCTATCAGGAGAACTTGAAGCCATATTCTCAAGCAGTTTGAAGGCACCTGGGGTTGATTGAGTCATGAAATCTCCATTACTGGCTGAGTTCAAAGCGTTCCTGGCTTCCCATCCCATTCCATCGTAGAATACTCCAAGGAGGTAGTCATCCTCAAAACCATGATTAGGGTAGTCTCTACGGTAGAGGTTGAATCTATCCCAGGCATCACAGAACGGCTCATTAGCATGCTGTTTGAAGGATGTAATCTTGTGCCTTAGGGATGCGCTCTTGGACTTCGTGTAAAAGTGGGTGAGGAAGGCAGATCAGACCTGTTCCCAGGTGGTGAGTGATCCGGTTGGTAGAGAATCGAGCCAGCGAGCAGCTTTCCCATCCAGAGAGAAAGGGAACATAGTACACTTGATGTAATCTGGTGGCACTCCGTTCGCTTTTGTGAACCCGCATATCTTCTCGAAGTTCTCGATATGATCAATAGGGATTTCCGTAGGGAGCCCATTAAAGATCTTTCTCTGTACCAGGCTTATGAGAGCAGGTTTGATCTCAAAGTCTTGACGAGTGCAGGGTGGAGGTGTGATGGCAGAGCGTGTAGCAGGTAAGTTGTGGAGAAGGTTTCTCTGCCCTATTGGAACAGCTTCTTCCCGCTGTTGTTCTTGCTGCGGCTGGTTCTGAGCTGCTTGCGCTGCAGCGGCTTGCTGCGTTCGGATGGTTGCTTGCATCTGCATCATTTGTTGTTGCATTAATGCGATTGCAGCTGCAAGTTCATCCTAATTGCCTGGATCGGCCATTGTGGTGGTCGTAGGCCTTTGTTGACGGTTCTGTCTTTCTAATCTCGCTAGTTCCTCGTTACTGAATTGCTGTAATGGTCCTTGTGTATTTCTCCGAGTATGTCTACTGGTCATACACCTGGATCATGAGCTGCAACAAGAAAATAAAAACGAGTTAGATATCTTAGACTAGATATAAAACCGAGAAATAGAGGTAAAAATCTGGTCCCCGGCAACGGCGCCAAAACTTGATACACTAAAAATGAATCCTTGCTACTGTCAAGTTAACAGTTGTAATTATAGTACTTTAGATTCAAATCCAGAGGACCAGTCTACACTTTATTTCTATGAGTTTTAAATTCAAGCTAAGAAGAAAATATGGTTTTAAGATTTAGGTGACTTAGATGACAAGTAAATAAAGATGTTTGAATGCGATTTGATATGAAAGCCGACCTAGGGTTTAATGCAGGTATTGATTTATCCAAACAATTATTCAAGCACAGGTTTACACAATCTAGAACATCGGATCTCTCAACTGATCCAACCCACTGTCGTGGTGATGGATCCTTTGCGAGCCGGCCGGATCACCTAAGCTGTCGCTTGGGATCAGAGGCGGCTACAAGCCTTAGAGTTCATGTCCGATCTAGTTCACTTAATGCTCTAATATCTACTTTCGCTGATTAAAGACATTAAGCTCATTCAATATAGGTCAAGTTATCTCCTGCGTGGTTAGCTAGGCGATGAACAACAGATCTAGCATTAAGTGATCAAGTTAATGCAAGCAATAAGATTAATATGAATGAAGAGTCCAATGAATGATGCTTATCTATGTTTGGCTTGCTTATCAATACCCTAAAACACTAGGCGAGCCAGATGACTACTCAATCATGATGCAGTGAAACAAAGACATTAAATCTGAAATAAACTGCATAAGATAAGAGTAGAAAAACAAAGTGTTCAGGATGATCTTCTCTAGGAAAGATGGAGTCTTCTCCCTTACAATTGCAAATCACCAAAAAAACAAGTCTAGGTCTCTTGTCAAAACTAGCGTTAGAAAATAGAAAATAATAGAGGAGGTCTTTTTTATAGGGAGGCGCCAATAGGTAGAAGAAAATTAGGGCAACAGGGCTTTAATTCCTGAAATAGGAGTTCCCATATTCGTCTGGAACAGTCCCGAGACTGTTCTTCTTGAGTGTTCTGCGCAGGATTACTCCAAAAAGACATCTTCTCTTCATGTGCCCTTTCTTTACTCTTCTATCAACTTCAGCCCTGAAAAAGACCACAAGGGACTAGACTAACACGGTTTAGAGTCTTGAATCAAATAAAAACATATATACAATGATGTGAAAAACACCATATATCAATGAGCAGAACACAACCTCACAGAAGGAAGAGGCAAACAAAACTCACCGAGGAAAGAATCCCTAAGCCACTCAACGTAGAAATAGAATCATCCGAACTAGAAGATTTCCAGGTATTAAACATGGAATCAGGTGAAGACCTCGAATTCTAAATCCGATCAACCAAAAGAACATCACCGTCTGAGTCAGCGCCATGATTCAATTTCGGTGACAAACTAACTATTCTAGATCTTTGACGCTAAGAAATGGGCAAATCGTCGCCCGACGAAGATGTAGGTAACAACACTACCAGGGCAACAACGTGAACAAGATCGGTAAATACTTTACGAGAAGATGCCATAGATTCAAATTGGAGAACAAGAAAAGATTGAGAAAACATGAAGAAAATAAACAGCAAAGATAATTCTAAGATGAGAACTGTGAAGTTCGAGACGCTATGAATATCGTTATTTCAGAGGCGATTCTTATTTCTGGGAAGCGTGCTGCCCCGAGCACCAATTGAAGATGAAATATATACACTAAACCAGAATCTCAAACCATGTATCGGTAAGTAGAAGACTGCTGGCCTTGCAAAACGTCATCTACCCAAATTTTATCACGACCCGAGACAAATCGGACTCGGGGAGGGCTATTGTTGGAGCTGAGTTTTTACCCGCTCCACACCCGATCCGAGAGAATAATCCAAATCAATAAATTCCAAATATTGACCGGCTTTAAAATCCCATGAAGGAAATAAGGGCCTATCAAACTGTACTCATTTCTCTCGATTTCTACTGTGATTTAAACATTTCTTGAATTCAGTTCTAAGATCATCAATAAAACCACCATTCTCTCAAGTTATTCATATCCGGGTCCTTAACTATTCTCTCTAAATAAGTACGCAACACAGACACCAGATCCAGTCAACGAGCATTAATTTGCTCGTGAAGCAACTGAGAAGGATAGGTGGTTTGACGTTGGGTGCGCGAGCACAGAGCCATCAAACACTAGCTATCCAATCAGCACTCATGCACTGTATGTTCCTTGCCCCCGCTAAAATCAATCTTGCCAACCACTCTCGATATGAAAATCAAAAGAGCTACTGGAAGACAGACGAAACCAGGCCAAGTCCACACAGTCGCCAGAAAGGTCTCCGGTGACAGTCCCGGCCATTGGACCCCAACCTGACCATTCGATCATGCTGCACCAATCACTCGGACATATCCCACACCCAGTCCGACTCCCACCCTTTGGATAGGCACACGGAGTGCCTACCCCTTATATAGACAAAACACTTTTTTTTTCAGACTTTCACGAGTAGACATTGACTGTGTTCCGGGAGTATTTTTGATGTAAAAAAATACTTCAAATTTGAATCTGATTTTTTGTATGCTACATAAGGATTGTTAAAGCTATTTTTCTTGTAAATTTTCATAATTTTCATGTGCTTCTAACCACCTCATTTGCACTCCAAAATCCCCGAGCTCTCATGGTCTTGACGGATGCCTATGTCAACTTTTGATTGACACTAGACATCCTAAACTCTTTGTTACCATATTTCTGATGTTTCCTTTTAGAAAAGATTCTTCAAAAAATATTAATTTTGATTTTTTTGCCTTCTCGGGTTCGCTTTCCCTGGGGTGTCCGTGGTGGAACAGCCACGTCCCCGTGGTAAAACTGCCACTTCCCCGTGGTTTGTCCGTGGGTACACAGACATGTTCCGTGGTGTGTCCGTGGGTACACAGTCACGTTCCCGGGGTGTGTCCGTGTGCAGTACGCATGGACTGATCAGTCCATGTAATGATTGGGTCGAGTTTTCATGGACTGATCAGTCCTTCATGTACTGATTGGGTCGAGTTTTAATGGACTGATCAGTCCATCCGGGCAGTACGGATGGACTGATCAGTCCATGTAC